>VXBU01015535.1:50960-63215 GCA_013400315.1 Bombycilla garrulus
GAACAAGGAGCCCTGACCCACTGGTTTCCAGAGGACAAGAGCTACCAGACCTGTCTACAGGATCACTACTTCAGCAAGACCACCTCATCTGGACTGCTGCCACGACCCTAACTAGCAGGGTATCAGGTTGTATACTGACTCTGTCAGTGGTTTTTGTTTTCTTTGTATTACTTGCATGTATTTTACTTTTTCCTATTAAATTGTATTTCTGACTTGGAGTCTCACTGGTTTTGCTTTCAAACCAGCACACCATGGGGTGCACAGTGCTGCCATGGATTGTACAGTGCTCCTATGGAGCACATGGTGCTCTGGTTCCCTGAGCAGTGTTGCTGCTCACAAGTCCTGCCTGTGCTGCCTGTGCCAGTGAGAGTGGATCCATGGAGAAGCCACGAGGCTGAGCACTGCAGCAGGAGACTGCCTGCTCCCAGCACCCAGAGCAGAGTCCAGGGTGCCAGTCAGTTAAGGTCTCCAAAGAGTGTCATGGGAAGAGTTAGATACCTAGAGAAGGGCTCTGCAACAACTGGCCAGCTGAGGAAGTCAAAGGGAGGAAGACCATTTGTTGTTTATTAGTGAGAATTTGTGATCCTGGAATGTTTATGGGAATAATCCTTGGTAGTAAATAAAGTCGGTTAACAATGCAGAAGAATGTCAAAGGGAAGATTTGACTTCTATGACTGACTGTAATTTTATCTAACCTTATCTAATCTTGAGTAGACCACTCTACTGAACCAATCAATTTACCATATTTGTGCATTTGCCTCTAGGTCAGGCTGGTTCCTTGACATCTATTAAAAACAGACCAGAGACTATAGTCCCATCTGTGGAACAGTACTTTTCGGAAATTGCAGTATTAGACACAGGTCAAAATGCTGTAGTTCTCCTATTTAAATTTATTTTTCTACATGAAAACCACACTGGATGTCTTACTTATAGCATATTTAATGTTTTAGTACAGAAAGAAGTTCAAATCTAAGGAAATCTGAAATAATCAAATTCTGATATTTACAGCTGCTGATTAAGGCTTAATACACAGGAACTTGCAATGACACTAGTGAGTGCACTGGCAAGATAAGTGATTTTCATCTGATCCAATGAAAGGTGGTGCTCCACCAGATGATGAGAAAGTTCTATTTTAATTGAGCTATGGGAAAGCCCTTGTAATTTGGACTGGAAGATATGCACAAGTGTGGACAAATCAGATGATGAAGGGCATGGAATGGAATGGAATTCAAGTTTCCTGGCTGCCCAGGCTAGAGGTGCAGAGTTAATGATGGCAGTGATGAATGTACATATCACATACTAACACAGTGGTTAATAGTCACTGTGTAATCACCCAAATAAATCTGAATACATTATCAATATTTCCTTGAGTGTTGGATGGATTTTCCCTGTGGAACACATGGTATATCTTGCTATGTAAATTTGAGGAAAGTGTTCCTCCTGCTCATTTGGCAACTGCTAAATTTAAAGTGTTTGTGAATTACAATGGCAGCAGTTTTAAAAGTACCTCAGTGACACTGAAAATCAGAGAAACATCAATGTATCACGAGCTAGTTTTAGAAATATCTTCATAAGTTAATGTGAATTAACCCCTACCCACTCCATTCTAACAAAAAATTAGAATGTCATGAATAATCCTGAGCATTTGCCATAGGACATTTATATCCATGTCTAACCCTAGAAGGACTTTAATCACAGAATCAGAATCACAGAATAACAAAATGTGTCGGGTTGGAAGGGAGCACAGTGCGTCATCTGGTCCAACATCCCTGCTCAAGCAGGGTCATCCTGGAGTACATGGCATAGGATTGCATCCAGAAGATTCTTGAATATTTCCAGTGAGGGAGACTCCACAACCTCTCTGGGCAAAATTTTTCGTCAGAATAAAGGTCTTGATCCAAGGTTGCTCAGGAACTTCTGTAAATGAAAGTGCAGCAGCTTCTCTTGGAGAGAACTTGTAAGAAGCACATGAAGCTCTGAAGCAATAGCCAGCAAACTTCTCTGCCAAATTCACATTGACTTTGTGCTGAATGTTTTGCATCCTGTGTGAGTCTAGGACAGAACAAGAAGCAAAGGTCCTTGTGGCTGTTTTAACTTTGAACATGACACCAAGTGTTGCAGAAGAAATAATAACAGGATTAAGATATTGGCATTGATCCAGAGCCTTCTGACTGGATCAGACAGAAATGTTCTCCTGTTAATGAGTAGTGTGGGTAACTTCTCTATAAGTGCAGAGCTGTCACCTCCCTCTGTTTGCACACTTGTATTTTCTATGTATGCTCATGTTTGATATCTTCCTACAGCTTAGCTATTTTCTGTATTTCATCTGCTTTCTGAACAAGGGAATTTTCATTGCTTAGGCAGGACTAGTTCATATAATTGCATGACTGCAGTAAATCTCAAGTGTTGCTTCAAACACATAATTTTTAGTTTTTTTGCTGAAATTTTGGATAGTAAATGAACTTAAATTTTCTTCTGCAACACTATCTGTCCCACATCTGTACTACTAGACCATTAAGGCATCTCCAAAACAGATAATCTCTTCTAAGTGTGACTATCTTTAAAAAAAAAGATGCTGACCTCCAAGCCAATGTAAACAGATCATTTATGGAAATAAATAAATTAGTGTTGGAGCCAGACTTGTCCAAAATTCTTCTGTGAGTGGAGACTTGGACATAACTGAGAGATCAAGAGTCATGAGGTTAATGAGGTCATGCTGCCACGGCCTGGTCTGGGTTTAGTATAACATGAAAGACCCAGCTCTGATCCTGACTGGCACGGTCACTTAGCAGCAATACCTTCCTGCCACAGATCTGTTGGGAAACCCGAAACCACCCTTGGTCAGCCCCTCCGTACTGCGTGACACCCCCGGAGACGCACGTTCCTCTGCACGTGAAACCACTTAAGCACCCCAACTCCATGGCTTTTGTAAAAGTGTTTATCAAGAAGAGTGACTAATAAAGCTTCTCCTTTGTAAATGCGGGTGGACTGTTGAACCCACCTAAAATGATTGCTGAAATAGTAGCAAATAGTGTTTGATAACTCTTACTAACTATCCACTAAGTTGTCAGTGAGCTCTATTTGAACTATATTAAATACCACGTTTTACTTTGCACGTAAAGAAGAATTATTTGCAATCAATAGCTCCTATCTGAACGGTGGGAATGGTGCATCTCCTGCTGCTGAATGCTTTATGACTGCTGACCTGTATCATTACAGACAGCTGCTATCAACATTTTTTATTGTTGATATTTTCAGGGTAGTGTGTGATAACAGACCTCAGATAAAAAGAATAATACCTTGTTACAAAACATTTTTGTTTCTGTGCACTGATCGAGGAGAAGTTTCTGTGGAAGGCAGACAAATCCTGGGTGGAGAGAGATGCCTGGGGCAGGTGGGGAGCAGGTCTCCAGAAACAGAGCTTTTTTTAAATTTTTGTACAGTAGTACCCCTAATACTGTACTTGCACAAAGCAGCATTTTGCATGCCACAAAGTATATTACAGTTTACTAGAAAAGTTTCTATGGACTACCTTTTCTATTGGAATATAAAGTTATAGAAAACCCAAAAGTTTCTTGAAAAGAGGTCAGTCTCAACAAAGTTCTGACAAAGCATTGGGAATTTTCAAAACTTTGTATTTTGTTGCCACATAAGACCTTTCACCTCCACCCTCTGAAACCAAAAGGCTTTACAAGGCAAAACAAAAGACAATTTGTAAAAATTCAAAAATTTTCTCTTTCAAAGTTTGAAAATGGAAAATATTACAGTTCATTTTTCAGTGTTTTGTTTAATAATTTACTGTATGTAATATTAAATGTAACCTCACACTGTAAGTCGTACTTCTGCAATGAAAGAAAATAAAACTGATTTTGTTGGGTTTCTTAGTTAATTAAGTATTTCTGATTAATTCACTGACTTGTCATTTGGAAGGAAAGCAGGAGACTTTTTTTGCTGCATCTAAAAAAGAAACTTATTGTCTCACACATGTACTTTATGAGCAGTGCCAGCTGCTGAACTAAGCTACTGCACTCCTTGTCAGACCTCCTATCCTCATCTTGACTGTCATTACCACCCTGACCAGACTTTGTCTTCCCAAAATAAAACTGATGAGAATTGCAGCACCTTCAGTCAGCAGTTTCCAGAGTCTGAGACTTCAGCAGTTCTGTGGTTTCCCAGAAATTCTGGAAATAACCTATTTATGTGTTTCTATAATAGCATGTAGGAGAACTTCCTTTCCACACGGTTCTCTGGACTTTTTCATCTCAATTCGGGCTAGACTTCTGTGAACTAAAATACTTGTTACACTGAAATTAGGCTGCTTAGTAATTCCGTGGCCTATGATTTCTTCTGAATTCTTTTTCTCACTGACTGCAGAGGTTGGTTTTTCACCAAACCCAAATAAGTTTTAGAGTAATTTAAACTTAATAACAGTCTGTGTATGAGTGCTATAATTGTTAATTTAGATTTTACAAAGTGCTACAGTAACACTTTATCTTGATTTTTGTTTTATTACACCTACCAAAAAAAAACCACAAAAAAAACCCAAAACCAAACCAAACAAACAAACAAAAAAACCCACAGAAAACTGGAGTGTGTATATAATATAAATATTTCATCATTTGCTCATAAGTATAATTCAGAACCAGTCTCAAAACACAGGAAACAAGCTTCAGTCTTACACCTGACTGGTTTCATCTTTTTTCACTGGTCTTTACATTCGATACAGTGGCTCTTCTGCAGTATTCCTTTGAATATAGCTGATAGCATAAAAATTTGATAAACAGAGTCAACATCAAAGATGAGGGGATTTTGCTTTTGTTTTATTTAAATAGAGCCTTGGACTTAAAATTTCCAATCAGACATTTTAAACTGGATTGCAAATATTAAATACCGACACATTTATTAACTGCATTTTACTATAAAAATAAACTCTTTTAAAGTTTTCAAAATATGCAGTATATTAAAAAGAAAAAAAAAAAAGAGTGACTCTGTGTGATATATGTTGAAAGACTATCTTAATGGCATCTTGACCTAAACCTTGTGATGCCGTTCCATGATCTTTTAACTAATGTGAGAATCACAGAAAACTGCTGCCAGATTTGATTAAAATAAGCAGCACATCACTCAGGGAGAACTTTCCTGTTCCTACAGCTAAGGCATAATAGTGTGGCCAATACAGAAGAAATGCCACCTAGCACTGCTATGGGCTGTCAAACCTCTCATTCCCCAGCAATCACAAACAAAATGCTAAGATTTTTACAAGTTTCTCTAATTGGAGGTAACACTGGATCATTCACAACATGGATTCAGGTCATGACTAGGAATGGAAATAATTTTGGAGTCAGTGATGGATGGTCCCCTGTTGGTAATAGATGCTGGGCAGGAACTTATCCTCAGTTCTTAGACCTCTCTGCAGACCACAGAAAAACAGTAAGGCCTTGAGAAGTGTACTAAAATCTGATAGATTCTTCTTGGGGGTCCCCAAAAGGTTAAGAAAGGAATGTCTGCCACTGGACCTTGTCTTCTTCCTATGGCCATATTCTGTAATTCTCTTTTTTTTCTCCACAAGTCTATCAAAACTTGTGTGAAGCTGTGTGGGAAATGGAAGCTGTCTGGATGTCAGCTGCTGCAGGCTGTGAAAGCCATGGCTGGTGTCAGCTGTCTTGTTATTATTCCCTCTTTTTCCATGGTTCTCTCTCACTGTTTACTGGCAAAGGCAACACACAAAGGCTCCTTAAACAATGTAAGCATTCTTTCTCAGCCTTACTAAAACCTTGTCTTCCAGCCTAATGGATAAAAAACTGTCCTCAGTTAAGCTTATATGCTTATTTAGGAATCAGGTGACATCAACAAACACAGAGGAAAGTGTGTTTAGGGAAGTTCAGCCAGGACTAAGCAGTACTGCACATCTTACCAACACCAAATGTTTTCACAAGCACCTCAGAGTTCTGCTTTTCTCCATAGAGTATTTCCACAGAAAAGAAGCCAGATTGGAAACCTTGCTCTTATTTTGGAAAGAGTAAAATACTTCGGGGTTTTTTTGGGGTGGGATTTTTTTTTGTTTTGTTTTTGGTTTTTGTTTTTCTTTTTTCTTTTTTTTTTTTTTTTAAATGATTGCATAAAGCTCTAATATGAAGATGGTCACTAATTAAAATAATTTCCTTGGGTACAAGGAAGCCTCCAATTGTAATAACGACATGTGGGAGGCAGGACTCTTTACTGGGGCCATTTTCTGAAATAAAGTTGCACAAGGACAAGAATAAACCTTGTCACCTTCCTCAGTAAATGACTGTTCATATATTACTGTTCTTCATACAGCACCTGCTTACCTAAACTGCTTCTCTAAGCAACTCAGAGCAAGCAGCCTTTAAAGCTTAAAAGTCACAGGTCAAGGAAGCATGATCAATTTGGCAGAACAGACTCAGGCAACACTGATTGGCAACTAAGGACTTAACTTTGCCAACAAGGAATCACCCAAGGCTGGTATAAAAATGGAAAACTGCTTCTTCGTAGGAAAGACACTTGATGTTTATTTTGCTGGAGCCAGAGGATGGCTTCAGACCATGATGCATTCCTGAAACCGGAGCCTGGGCAGACGTGAGCACAGGCGTGATACCTTAATGATAATTTGTTGCTGCTCTGCCTGTGTCAGGGGATGAAGCCAGTGGCTGGAACAGCCTGCTGTTTTGTGTCACCAGCACGTAACTCAGCTCGGAGAACACCAGCTACAGCCTTTCTAGTCCTAACATCTTGAAACTGTACTGGGACTACAGGACTGAAGACTGAGGGAATTTCACATCAACAGCAAGTTCAAATCCTAGCTGGTATTACCTGAATAGCCTCTTAGCCACAGACTGATTCTTAGAAATGCTCTTTTTATTTCTTTTAAGGATTTTTTTCCCAATAGCTTCATTTTCCTCCCATAACTAAGATCTTTCTTTGTTGTGGTCAGATTTGCTTTCCTTCCTCTAATTTGCAGAGGGGAAGGGTATATACAGAAAGAGAAACTTTTCTTGAAAGAAGGTTCACACTATGATCAATGAGGATCTTGCACCTTGTGCAACACTCGTTTCTTCCTACTGGCTCCTGCTGAACCTAATCAAAAAGAGCATCACAGTAAAGTGTCACAGCCATACACTATTGCATAGGAGGTATTGGCTGCCCCCCTCGAGCATCATCAATAACACTGGACCATTCCTGTGAAAACAGAGCCACCTGTTCATTTGCTATGGCACTTTTCACTATGCTTTCTTGAATTTGCTCATCTGGCTGTGGCTAGCAGTGACAGAGGGAATATTTCCCCTGAAATCTGACAATTGATGTTGTCAGCCCCCAAGCAGCCTACTGGAGGATGCCCTATGGACAGAGACTCCTGTGGCCAAGGGGCTGGTGTAATATAGTTCACATTAAGTATATTCACAGTTCCCTGAGGAAAGGGGCAGCAAATGTGCCAGATCACTCTAAAATCACTCTTAATGTGAAATGAGGCTAGAAAACAAGCTTGATTTACAAAAGGCGGAGGGGAGCTCTTAAATCAATCTAGAGACAAACAGGCTGGAAACACAACAAATTGCTCAATAAATACCTGGTACTCCATTGCAATTTCAGGCTTTTGTTTTTTTTTTCAGTTAGTGGAGTTGAGCAGTGAAGCACACAGACACAAATCATTTTGGATGCCACAGCTGTCTGATTCTTAAATAAGTCACATTCTCCCATTGTTGTCTTTCCAGATAATCATTACTGGTACATGGAGGACATGTAGGGATAGTACCACTGTTCTCTTGTAGTATTCTCTTGGTTTGAGTCCAATAGGTCAGGAGGTCTAGTGGTTTATTCAATACAAAGAATGTGATTCTGTGCAGAAAGAACTTGCTCCTATAATTTGAACAGGAGGTAGAAGAGGGGTCTGCTCATTTTCTTCTGAGATCCTTCACTTTTGGGAAGTACAGCTTTCTGAAAGCTCTTAATTAGCTATTTCTCTGTGAATCCCCAGAAATATTTCAGCTAGCAAACTATGCCAGTCTGCTGGTTAGAACTCAGGTAAAGGGGAAGGTAATACATTTGTGGTTTATATTTAATAGACAAGAAAAACTCAGAAATGCCACACTGCAAACAGTGCCACTCTGTGCCAAGAGTGCTGCCAGGCTCTTCACCCCACTCTGCTGGGCTCAGCAGTGTCTTGGTCGGGACGTTGCCTGTCAGGAGCCCTGTGGGAGCCATCGGTTGGTGCCAGAGCTTGTGGGGCAGGCTGGGCACAACTCGCCTGCCCTGCTCTGTCACACACAGGCTCTGTCAGTGCAAGAGAGGCGTGCAGGAAGCTGTGCTGAGGTACAGGGTGGGACCCTCAGGACCCTCATGTGTTCTCTGATCATTGGCTTTGGTGTCTCACAAATGGCTGCCACCATCCCCACACATAAACGCAGGTGTTTTCTTTTAGCAAGAGGTGCCAGTGATCACTTCCGCAGATGGCTACTTAGTCCAGCCTATGCAAGACTGCCTTGGCCAGCCGTGCTTAAGAACAGTGTGCAGTCTCCTGCCTGTTTTGTCTCTTAGAAGCAGTGAAAATAGTTTTGCCACATATTGCTAACTGCAGCAATCAAATCAACTGGATGATAAAAGCCACAGCAGCAACTACCAGCTTCAGTCTTTTATTTCCTGCAAAAGTTAAAAGATTAAATATTTGATCTTTGAGGTTATTGATGTGTGGCTGTTTGCCCATTCTTGTTTTTCCTTCTCTCTGCATATCCTTTTAACTAACTTTTGGGGGTAATTTTCCATTTGCCTTTATTTTCTTTCCTAAATGCATTGCACAGTTTAATGTCTTCAGATGTTGTCAAGGAAACTGAATTTTGAACCCGGCTTGTCAAACAAATCAAGAAGCAATTATTTTTGAAGTATTTCTGTAAACTTGGATCAAAGACAATCACATATTTTTTAAGGGAGAATTGCCAGTACATTTTTTTGTACAATTACTCAGCATTTCCAGTGACAACTTCCTGTATTGTAACTCCTGCAGTTCAGCAGGATGTTTCCTTTAGGTGCTTTGCTTGGGAAGTCCCAGGAAACCTTACCCAGCTGTTTCCAAGCAGAAAGAGCAAAACATGTTTGAGACATATTCAAATAAGTCTTGCAGCTGCTTCCTCTGTTTGTAGAGCAGTCACTGTAGTGCATCAAGGTGAAATTTTCCAGGGAAGGAACACTCTGGCATTAGTGATTTGCAGGGAGAAGGACATATTTTTCTCTCCTGGAATTTGGCCTGCATTTGGGCTAGCACATTTCTCAGGTGAAGTTGCAGCTATCCCTGTATGTAATTTCTTCTCTTCTGCTGTTCATTGGGAGGGAATGTGGGCAAGCATCAGGTTCTGCTGGAGCTGGGCTGCTGGTGTGTGCTGGGAGATGCATTGTGTAGGCAGCCCTGAGCCCTCTCCTTATTCTCTGCTGCCTGTGTGAGCACACAGCTTCTATCTCTTTTGTGTGGTGACAAGCTGCATTGTCTTAGTGTTCAGTGAAACTCAAATGCAGTGGATGCAGGAGGGCTCTGTTGGGGTGGGCATGCTGAACTGCCATCGAAGTTGGCTGCACCCCCTGTGATCTCTCAGGGTGGTTCCCAAGACTCTTCTGGAATGTGCAACTCCCCCTGAGGCCAGTGGGTATTTTCAGTTTGTGGCTGGGCACCTGCACTTTGCCATTCTGGCTGCACAACATTGTCCAGAAGTAGCAGGTTACTTCCAGTTTGTAATGTTGCTATCTATAGAGCCTTAAACTCCTCTAAAATTAAAAAGGAATTTTAAATAATTTAATTTACCTTACAATTCATATAGCTAGCTCAGGAAAAGGGTCTTAACACACCCTGAGATAAACCTTTAAATAAAAAGTGTGCGCTGTTTTCTCAAGAGCCTTCTTGTACTTTATGCCATTTATGTTACCTCCACAAGGAACTACTTTTCATCAAGACACTGTCTGTCAATGAAAGTCATTATGCACTCAGAACTTCAATCAGTGATTGAAGCCACTAAATTCTATAGGTATTAGATTTTTACTATTTAGTAATGAAAAATGGTTCTGTAAACCTGGGAGTGAGGGCAAAAAATTTGCATGCATAGATTGTCAATAACTTATGGGTTTGTGTATGGCAGCACTTTCCCACTGCACTGATACAAGCTGTGGTACAGCTTTCACTGTCCTGATTACAGGGTACACACAAACCCTGACTGGATCACCAACACCCTGGAAAATCTAAACAAAAGTGACGTGACACAACTTGTACTCTAGTCCTTCTCACACTTCTTGATGAGCTGCTGGAAGGTCTTCTTATATTTATTATATTACTGTATCTTTTTATTTATCCTTACATGTTCTTTATATATCTTATATATTATTACATCTTATTATATTACTACCCTCTCCTAAATCAGAAAATGTATCTGAAAATGACAGATCAAAACATTTATAAAACCCCCCAACATTTTTATTTGTGTTTGCAACCCAAGACTTTGTTGCCAAATGGTTTTCTTGTTCTTTTGTTTTTCTCACTTTTTTTTAAAGATGTAACATTAGCTCTATATATGTTCATAAAGTAACGTATTTCAAGTGCTGGAGATGCAACTTAATAGTAGATTTCCCATTTTTGTTTAAAGTGGCTATACTGCTATTGCCAAACTTCTCTACAGAAGAAAGAAAGAAAAAAGAATTAAAACTCAGTAAGGATTGTATCCTGGGCAGTATCGCAAGAGGCATGACCAGGTCAAGGCAGTGATTTTCTCCTACTCTGCCCTTGTTAAACCTCACCTGGAGTATTGTGTCCAACTGGGCTCCCTTGCACAAGGAAGACATTGGCCTGTTGGAACTGGTCCAGAGGAGGGTCATGAAGATCATCCAAAGGCTGGAACACATCTCCTGTGAGGACAGGCTGGGAGAGCTGGGGCTGTTCAGAGCAGAGGAGAAGGCTCTGGGGAGACCTTAGAGCACCTTCCAATGCCTAAAGGGGACTACAGGAAAGCCAGAGAGTGACTTTCTGCACAGTTAGTGATAGATCAAGGGGAAATGGCCTTAAACTGAAGGAGGAGAGATTTATATTGGATATTATGAAGATTAGATTTATATTGGATATTATTATTTTTTACTATAAGGGTGGTGAGACACTGACACACTTTGTCCAGAGAAGTTGTGGAATCCTGATCCCTGCAGGTGTTCAACACCAGGCCGGATGGGGCTCTGAGCAACCTGGTCTAGAACAATGTTCCCTGCCAATGGCAGGGGAGTTGGAACTAGATGGTCTTTAAGGTACCTTGCAACCCAGGTCATTCTATGATTCTGTCAAAGGGCCTGACTCACTTAATTTGGAAGAAACATTGCTGGAAATAATGTAATGAAATTTCACCTGTCTGATACCCTGATAATGCACTGCAGTTGCTGGTGGATAGCAGCACTCTCCACGCTGCTGAGGCCCTCATGGGATCTGGAACTAAAGGGATCCATAAGTGTTTTTAGGAACAAGGACCTGTGCTGCTGATGGACAGTTAATCCTCAAGTGTGGTAATTGCTAAGTCTCTCTAGCCAGAATTCTCAGGGCTTTTTGAGGAAGACAGATATTTAAGTAAAGACCTTGATATACAAACAAGCTATCAAAGGACAAGTTACCATGGTAAATTCTCTATGGTAACTATCTTTCTGCACTTTTCAGCTACCAGGCACTCTTCAAGAGATGAAAAATAAATTAATTTGCGCCTGAATTGAGAAGTAAGTAACTTTCAATTAATTAGGTCACATTTGCTATGAGGTACACAGGGGTGCATTGACTGGGAGATAAAGAGGAGAGTCGCAGCAGCGTCGGCGTTGAGCAGAGCAGCCGGCTCGTCCCTCTGCCCTTCCCGCAGCGGGCGCTGCCCCTTCCTCGGCCGGCAGGCGGGCAGCTCCAGCAGCCCTCACACCCGCAGCACTCCGCCGCTCTGCCAAAGCCCTGCAGGCTCCCGGTGAGTTCTTCAGCAGCGAGCCGGGCTGCGGGACAGGCCGAGCGCCGGGGCGGGGAGAGGGAGGCACCGTGCGCTGCGTGCGAGTGCCCGGCTCCGGCTGCGGCCCCGGCTCCGACAGCCGCTCTTCACGGCTGGAGGGAGTCAGCGAGACGGAAGGGACCGGTAGCTCTTTTGAGATCACCACCCTCTTAAAAAGTCGTGGGTTTTTATGTTTTGTTTTGCTTTGCGGTTTAGTTCTGGGTTGGTGGGGTTTTTTTTTTTTTTTTTTTTTTTTTTTTTTTTT
>VXBU01015535.1:70111-165016 GCA_013400315.1 Bombycilla garrulus
GATTTTTTTTTTCATGACAAGAAAGAGAAGGACACTTTGTGGAGCTCTGTGCTGGTCCTTGCTGAAAATTAACAAAAAAAGTGTGAGAGTTGCACATGGGAACAGTCTGGGGGCACAAAGTGCTGATCTTTCAAGAGGGACATCATTTAGGATACGTAGGTTATTAAAAGTAAAAAAAAAAAAAAAAAAGATACATGTTAAGTCTTGGCTTGCCAATAGACTCTTTTGGGATTGCCAGAAGGTTGAAATTGGCCAAGTTTCTATGGCCTGTGATTGGAGAATGGCAGACGTGGGAGCTTCTGGGAAAGGAAACCTAGGTTTCCTAGGACTAGAGGCCATGGAGATTGTTTACATAGACTGGTAAATTTATTTTGAAGGAAGGATATACTAAAAACAGGATTTGAAAAGAAATTCTTCCTTACTTCTCTCTTCAAATCCACATGAGAAGGAAGTGAAGAGCTTTGAAGCTGGGATTTGGTGCCATACACTCTCCTATCTGGCTCCTCTGGCTGCATTCCTCCCTCAGGGGACAGGCCTTGTGCCCTTGGCTCCCGTGCTGCAAGCCATGGTTCTCTACTCTTACACTAGGTGAAGGCTATGGTATTTTTGTGTTTGAACTCTGTTTCTCCAGAGGATCAATCAGATTACTCTTGCTAATGTTTTCCTGGGAGAGCATCTATTTGTTTAGGAGAATGAGGAGTAATTTTAAAGAAAATGCAGTTTACTCTTGCCATGACATAAAATGGCAAAGTGGGGCTTTCTAAATCTAGAATTATAAATGAGTACACAAATGCCTACCTGAATGGAGCTTTTCCCTTCTCTGGGCTGGATGCCAGTTTATTACACAGTTCTAAAGCTTACTCTGCATTTTTATAGCTAAAAGACTTTTATTTCCAGATCTTAGCTGAGACATATGAACTAGTTTAATAATACTCAGAAAACAAATGTTGCTACCAAAGTAGCAACACTAAATGCATTACTTAGATGTTTTCCTCTAAAACCTGCTATCTGGCTGTATCTTTTCCTGCATTCCTGCTTGCATTTTCCCCCATTAATCCTTTACTGAATTAATGTAGCCTATACCTATAGTAAACTGCCTAGCAGACAGTTCTCAGCACACTGATGTATTGCTCTGGGGAAGCTGAAATCTATCACAGGGGGAGGTGAACTGGAACTGATTTAAATTCCCATTCAATTTCTCAAGAATGCAAGAAAAAGAAAAACAAGGGGAGGTAGTGTGGTAAAGGGGCAAAGACTATTAATAGTATTCTTGACATTTTGAAATAATGATCATTGGCACTAATGCCTAAAAGCTTATAAGCCACTGCCTTATGTGGATTAAAGAAGTAGGAAGGCCAGCTCCCTCTTAGGCAGAGTACTTTGTAGTGCTATCTTGGTTTTGTGGATTAAGATGGATTTCAATAGGCTTACATTTCCCAACTAGTCTATGACCACCAGTGCCCCTTACGGCTCTTCCAGCGCACACTCTGACCACCTGAGAGGGAGAGGAAACACATCTTTCTGCTTGTAAGGTGGATACAGCACTTGCAACTAAAATATCACATTTATTTGGCTCTCAGCTACTCATATAACTTACCATATTGTGAATTAGAGGCAATACAAATCGAGGTTAGTCTGGAGTCTTTGGCAACGCAGAGGAACAGATATGAAAGGATTTGCTTCCTTCAGCAATTTCTCATCCTTTGCTCTGGCTTTCAAGACACACTTTTCTGTGCTGTGAGATGTGCCTGCCTTTTGTGAACTTTGAAAAAGCTTTCAATAGCTTTGGAATACTACCATTATGGAAGAATGACATCTTTTCTTCAGATCAAACTACTCTGTCAATCGGGGTGTACTTCCAGTGTCAGCCAGGCTGTCACTCCTCCTAGCAGGCTGCTGTGCAGACACTGACAGGAACACAGTCAGCCCCCAGCTCAGCAAGGACAGAAAGCTCCATTCACAACACTGAATTTCTCACCATGTGTAGGAGAGCTCTACAGACACAGGAATTGATCTGACAGGGAAGAGACAGACACCTCTAAAGTGAGAAAATAGATAATCTGTGACAGAAGGTGACAAGCCTGCATGAAATTATTGACTCTTCTGGGGACTGTGTCCTGAACTGTCAAAGTTAGTCTCTGAAGAGCCTAGTCACAACTCTGGCAGTCCTGGCTGGGAAAGTAGCCTGCCTCCTCCTCAAAAGGAAGGCAGTGGGTGCTCAGTGGGAGGCAGGCTGATGGGGCTGTGCTCCCAAGGGGAGGCTGCAAACAGCTTTCATGGTGCTGAGCCTTGTATGACCATGTGCTGTGAGCCCAGGTACAGAGCCCAGTGTTGCTCCACATATCTGATACTGGGGGTGGTAAACCAAGGCAGGAATCACTGCAAAGAATGAGGTTCTGTAGTAGTCAAGGTGGAGACTGGTTTAGTAAACCCTTTCCTCCTGCCTCCTTAGTCACAACTCTCATTCCATGCTCCAGTTCCCTCTCCTTTCAGTTGTTCTGCTAAAATTGCTGTTGAGCAAAATTTAAATCTGACTTCTATATCAGGATGTCTCCTTTTTAAACTTTTCTGGTCAGCTTTTCCACTTGCCAAGCGCACTTACAGCCTGTTTGCACAAGTTAACAAGTTAAAGAAAATATCTGATTTATATTATTTTCATCCTCTCTTCACTCCCAGCTGTTGGTTCTGTACCTGCCTGAATTTCCTGCTCCTTAACTTATGCCTGCTATAGAAACCAATTCATTATCAATCTGCATCATAAAATGGTCAAAAAAGAGTTATATCCTGCTGGCATCATGGGAGTAGAATAGTAGGAATGACCATTAAGGAAAGTCTGGAAACTGGAATGATTTAATCTGTACCCAACACAACAGCTTGTGTGTCTTTAGTCTGAGAAGTAACATAGTCACACCTGAAAAGCAAAATTTTTTTGTAGGAGTGTGTAACAGAAGGTGATGCAAGAAATTAGCTGGTCTAGCAGACACAGCTCTTCACACTCTGAGCAGAAGGAACCACCAAAAGGGGAGTAACAGAATTTGTTTTTCATAGATGTGGTGAAAAAAACAGATTAGTTCTCCTCTGTTCCTACTTCAAGTTTGTGACAAATGTTTTGCTCTGAGGTTTGGAATAGAATTCCACAAGCCTTAATGAGTGAAGCTGTCAGGAATGGTCCTCAGATGAGGACAAATTTCTTGTGACCCAGAGCTGAAAAAGTAGGAATTACCAGAAATAAGTAATTTCCCTCTCAGGTAAAAGATGGAGAGTCCATCATTCACTTAATAGTGAATTATGAAATAAGGAGTTTTCTAACTAGAAATCCATGAAGGATGTGGACTGTGTTTGCAACACATGTTTATAGTTTCAGTTATGCAGTGGTTTGAGATTGTGTCCATACTGGGAAAGATTCAAGCAATTTTTATGGAAGTTATTCACTAACTTGGATATTTAAGTAATCTTTCTTCTAGAATTTACTGCATTTTTAGTATAATACTTTAGAAAAGGAAAGTCTGTGTTCAATCTGATGTTTAAAAATCAGAGTAAAAAAAGTAGCTAGGGTGTGAAAATCATGTTTCTGCAACTGTAGGTTTTTTGGTGGGTGAAGAAAGAGATGGGACTTCCTTTCATTTACCTGCAGAACCTTCAATTTATGAAGCATATTATTTAATATTTCATTATGGAACTTTGACAATTATTTTAATTGTGTTAACATGTGAGTTTAAAAGGAGCACTTGCCTTTAAAAGGAGCACTTGCCTTTAAACAATTTGGTATGTTAAAAATAAGTATATCTGGAAAGCATGGGGGAATTTGATAAATCAGGAGGCTATTGCATAAAGGTGAGCAAGAGCAAACACACTCAGTTCTGCTTGCTAAAAGGGCATTATTAATGACATAGTTATTAGAGGCCCAAAATAATATTCTCAAATAAAGATCATCTTCCTTCTCTTCTTTAAGTTGTCTTTGGTCAATAACAGTGTAGAGAAGAGTTGAAGGTTTTTGACTTTGTGGTGTTTGAAGACTTCTTACTGGCCATGGCCATTATGATGCTTGATTTTACATGTAAGTTTTGCTAAACTCCTCATCATTTATCTCTTTTGTGTCAACTGATCATTAAAAATAATTTTAGTCACATTTTTTTTTCCTGCAGGTTCAAAAGTTTTTATGCTCTTTTTTTTGATTCATAGTATATTTTTGCAATGACAGCTAGGTGATGGTTGGATAAAATGAGGGACCTAGAAAGAAATCTTCCTTCAGAATCTTGTACTGAGTTTTGTCTCCCATATGCTGGTAGTGGCACAGCTGAAGCCATGGCATTAGAAGCACCTGGATACTCCATATCCTGTCTGAGAAAGTGCACACTGATCATGCTACCCAGGAGGAATCCCATAACCTTTAAGGGGAAGTATCCATGTTTCTATATATTCAGTGATCATGTCTCAGAACTTAGATATGAAAGCATAAATAAATACTCTGAGCATCACTGGAAGTCTCAACAAGCATCAGCACAACAAAACCCCAAGTCTCTTGACCCAAAAGAGCAGTTAGATTTATACATCTTTTACTCTTGCTGGCTACTGCTTGGGACTTGGAATTGGGCTGGATGCCCTGCGGTGCAGCTTTCACAAGGGAGAAACAACTGTCTCTTTTCTCTTGACATTGGGTTAGTGGATGAGTTCAGCTGAGGAGGTTGGGCAATCACCCAAATTGGAGCAGAGATATAAATATTAGCCAAGTATTCTCATGGGACATCCATAGAATTAGAAATTGGCTTCCTTGGTTGGTTTCAGAGCCTGACAGAGTTTGACAGACCTACCTATTTTCTCAGGCATTAAATGAGCATTGCTTGGATTATCTCCTTAAATATTTTTTTTCCTTTTTAGTGAAGAACAGAAATTGGGGAATGATTAAAAAAAAAAAAGAAAAAAAAAATAAAAGAAAAGAAAAGAAAGTGGAAAGTTTGCATCCTAAATCCATATTTGTCGTAGAAGAAAGGCACAGGAAAGATCTCAAAAGGTCACCTACTTTGTTTTCCTATCCCCAGGCAGGATTAATGATACAAGAAGTGGAGTTCCCACGCTGTGGTGCACTGCTGATACATGGATCCTTTAAAAGTGAATGCAGTAGTACTGCATAGAGTTACATTCTGGGGCAAATCTTCAGTGCACAGGAAATACTATTTTCAGGAGATCATTTGGAATAGGTTTGCTGAGCCTTAAGCCAAGGGAGGGAGGCCTGAGCAAGGCTGTTCAGCCTCGAAGGACAGCGAGAGCAGCTTAGTGCTCGATGCATCAGAATGAATCTCCTGTTGTTCAGCTGGGCTTTCTGCCCATGATAGCTTTCCTGGCTTGCCTCTCTTAGCAAAAGTTGTAGCTGTAGTCCACGGGTTTCTCACCCACTCTGGCTAAATTTGTCCATTCTTTGGCACTGAATCCTGGAGTCGGCTAGGATCCCTGTCATTATTGCACTCTGCCACTGCTCATATCTAAGTGCTAATTCTCAGGACAGCTGCCTATTGATGGCAGCAGTGGCCTGTTCAGGCTCCAAAAAACATGCACAAATGAGAGAAAAGAAGATTGTTTGGGAAGCCAAAACATGTTTGGAGACCATTTTAATAACTTAATAGAAAAGGTAACTGTGTCCCTGGCCCTGGGTACACTCCTTGTTGCAACTGAATTTAATTCAATAGATTTAGTCCTCACTCTACAGATGCAGCCCCAACCTGTCCTTTTTAGAAGAATTCCTTCATTCATGATCTCTCTACATGAAGTCAGCTTTTCATCCTGGCCCTCCCTGCTTGTGGCTTTTTACTTCAGGTGTAGAACAACTTTCTCCAGGAGTTTTACACAATCCGGTCTATGCCTTTATGTCCAGTTTGCAACAAGGCTCAGAAGACCTGTGCTACAAATAGTTTCATGCAAGCAGTGTTTGCAGGCAGTATAATTGAGTGCTGGTTACTTGAATGCTGACAACTTCCTGCTGTGATCTTTAGTCTCTTCATAGTTCCTGCTTTGGAATCACCCCTAGTCCTATAATCTGCATTTCCCTCAAGGTTGCTAGGGCAAGGACTGTTGCTCCCAGATTCCAAGCAATGCAATTAAGACTCCAATAATTCAGGCTTGTTCACCAAGGAAATGAGTTTATTATTCTATTTCATCTACTATTTCTTCTATATTCTATATTCTACAGAAAGCAAGAGCTGTGCTCTTTTTATAGAACACATCGTTAGGTACAATTGTATTGGTCAATTAAAAGACAAGCAAAGGCTGATTGGTGAAAGAAGGAAACAATCCTTTGGAAGTGAAACATCATGTACAACTGCAGGTGCAAAGCACTGTTGACAATTGTTTTTCATTGCTTAGGAAGTTTCTCACACAACACAGTCTGAGAAAAGTTGCCTTTCTCAGGCTTCTGCAACTCCCCCCAGGCCAAGCTGGGAAGAGCTGCAGGCCTGTCAGGCTGTCTCAGCCTGTGTGCGACCACGAAGGACGTCACAGGTAAAGCAAAAAAAAAGTGTTTTCTGGGACACAGGGATTGCATTTGTTAGTCAAGTGAGGAGGACAGAGCAGGAATAGAGGAAGATATATTTTGTGGGATGGAGACATGGAATGATGAAAGGATGTAGCATAGGGTAATAACAAGTCTTGTGGCTAGACAGAAATTCATATCACCCACTTAGAAGGATGGCCAGGAAAGCAGCCTGTGCAGAGCTGGAGATAACATACGGAGCTGCTAGACCATCAGGGTGCTGGTGGCCAGTGTTGATGCAAGAGTGAAACCTTGGCTTTTGTGTAAAGAAGCAGGCTGGGTTATCAGTACTCACTCTATGTTATCATGTACCAGCCATGCACAGGATGGCATTAGGACAGGTCCCTTACTAAAATAAAGAAGCTGACCAAAAAGACCTTTTGAATAGTTGTGCTGTGCCTGAAAACCTTACTTCTTCTCAGGAAAATAAAGTGTCTTATGGACATTTAAGCTTTTTTTGTATCTGCTGAAAGAGGCAAATGAGGGGCAAGAGACACTTCTAAGACCCTGCCTTGGCCTGAGAGAGACAAATATTTCCCTTGGAAAAAAAACCTGAAAGCTGATAGCTTTCATCCCTGTGAAGAGATCATCCTCAGAGAATCAATTTATAAAGGCATAGTATACCATGCTGATACCTTACTATGACTTTAAGATTGAAGATGCAGATTTATTATTTTAACTTTTGATAGTGACTGTTTTAGTGAGTATTTTGTGAAGAAATACAAGGTATCTGTGCCAATGACTGTTGTCATTGTCATGTCTTCTCTTCCACAGTGCAGTGCTGGGTTTCCACACCTGTTGCAGGAGTAGAAAGATGATGCCTGTTAGATACTTTCCCTGTGAGACACAAAACTAACAGAAGGAGAGCTTATTTTGATGAGCACTTGAATGACCCTGAAACGGTGTCCTTCTGTTACAAGGAAGTTTTCTCATTGGCTCTTTCCATTGTTGCATATCATGATCTGCCAGGGCATTTTGGCCACCTGGGCTCCCATTTACCTTGACAGGGTGCTGTTCAGAAGATGTTATCCTCCAAGAACTGCAATATGTCTGTTATTAGGGAACACTGTAATTAATAGCTGAAACATTGTTAGCATGAACATGTAACAAATGAAAAGTGAAACAAATGTTAACATTGAAATGTAATATGTAATAATCCCCTCTTCTGAATTTCTGAACCACAGCAGGTTGCATCAGGTTTTATGACATCCTCAAAGTAGTAGAGTATTTGTGGGCATATAAAGAGAAGTTCTTAACTAAATGTCATATCAGCCAATTTAGATGAAGAAATCTGCATTTAAAATATTTTAATTTTTGAGTGTAAACATAGAAAATCTATAACCTTGTGCATGGTCCTTCTGATACTGTCACCAATTGCCTGGGAATTCAGGTGCTCAGAAATGGCATCACAGTTCTCATACTGGTTCACTTCCTGCTTTGCTTCTCTTGTATCATTACATGGCCTGCAGAGTGCTGTCACTTTCTAGATTCTCAGGCAAATAAATAATGCATATGGCTTCATTTTTTTAACAATTGAGATCTTTACCTCTGCAAGTTAGCAATTTTTCAGTATTTTCAGAAGAATTGTGTGCTGACTGAAAACCTTGAGAGGGAGGAATAGTTTTATAATATATGTGTCTAGAATGTGAGTGTATAGTACAGATAAATATTTTTAACATAGAAAGTATTGTTATATTAAAATCTGACCCACACTTTAATGATGGTATTGTAATCTGTCTAGCCCAAATTGCTGTTAGGGAAGAATGCATTTGAATGTACGCATAGAATTTCATTACTAAAACAACTTTCTGAAGATGGGCCTAGGACTGTGGATTATATTTTTGGAGTAATTAAGAATATCACCAACACACCATTGAACCTACCTTTTGCTCCAGACACAAGGAAAATGTTTTTAATATTTTTGTCCTTCACATTGATTGGTTGTATTTCAACAAGAAATGTTATGAAAGGAAATTGAACAATAGTTATTACAGAAAGGAAAGTGAATAATTTCAAGAAGAAAGTTAATAAACAACTAAATTATGGCTGGAAACCTCTATGATGAGCTTCATATCAAATGACACTACCACTTTGCCTTTTAAAAAAATGTTCTGCAGAGTTTCAGGGAACATTGCAAAATACGCCATTAACCCAGTTGATTAGAGTCTTTAACTACCAACTGAAAAATAATTTGTATTTTTCTTGCAGTTCTAGGATAGACTCAAATGAGAATACCATATTATTTGTGTTTCAAAAGCCCTGTGTTGCAGAGGTCTGAATAGACCACAAGAGTCTACCAAGGGCTTCTCCTGCATGCTTCCCCTCCCTTCTTCCACTAGTTACCCCTTCGGTCACTCTTAATCATAGTTCAGTCCTAGCAGAGGTGGGAAAAAGGAAAATGACCTTGGCATTAGTCAGTGATTTAAAGAAATACTATCACAGGAGGTAGATGCCTGTATTCCACAAGGGAATATTCCCAGCCTAAATCCCAGATCCTTCAACCCTTCAGCATCATATGGGAAACTGTTTCATCTGTCTGGAGCCACTTGAATACATTGGCACATCCAAAGAAAAAGAAATCAATGGTCTGGAAAAATTTCTCTGCTGAAAAATGTGTAATAAGATGCTGCCAATAGCTCAGCTGCGTAAGCAGTGGGACCACGGTCCTGAATATCTGCTGAAAGCACACAAACTTTTTTTGTGCTGGTTGCTTGGCACTCATGCAGCTGAGCTCCTGCAGAAATCTGGGTATGAGATGTCAGAGGAGAGAATAGGACTGATCTGCTTGGTGTTATGAACTCAACCTTTGCCTCCTGATTACAAGTCTTTGGGTTTCTATCAGTGGATTGGATTCCTTTTGTACCAGCAAACAAAATCCAAACAAACTAGACTTTTAGTGAAAATTTTGCTGTGAGGCAACTTCCACCTCTATAAAAATGGTCTTGAGTATTTAGCATAAACTGGAATTGAACAGGAAAACCCTGAGCCACAGATCAAAAATATTATTTTTGTGGATGCTTCTTTATTTACTCCTGGTTTTTTTAGGACTGAGGCTCATTATGTACTCAACTACTAGGAAGGTATGTCTGAGAATCTTAAACTAGGAAATTGCTTTGTCCCTTATCCCAGCTGAGGGAGGTCTCAGCAGTGGTGACTGAAGTAAAATGTGACCAGGCATTTTGGGAATTGGAGAATATGTAAATTAAACGCTTCATAATGACAGCTGTATAGTTCTTCCACAAAGTTATGCTATAGGCAAGCCAGGCTATAGTGTTAGATAGGCGATTTCTGCCACGGAGGATATAGGAAAGGACTTTTCCACCGGGAAATCCTCCAAGCTCATGCTAACTGTCTCCCACAAACTATTTTTATGCAAATGTTGAGTATGATGTACTGTATATATTTCAATATGCATCTCTTATAGGCTAATTAGGCCTACTCTATTTCTCAACACCCCTAGGTTCACTAGGAAATGCCTGCATTTCCTTGAAGATGTGATTTTTGCTGCCTTAATGACATCTTCATAGACTCAGAAGAGAGATTTTAATTTTACGTGTGAGAAATTGGATTTTCAGCTACATTTACCCATATTCTCTTCATGTCATGCAGACCTTCATTTTTTGCACTAGTTTGATTTTTGAAAGCTAATATAAAGGAAAAAAAATAATGAAAAACTTACCCATTACTTGCCTCACAGCTATAATATCAGATTAGTGTGTAATGCAAATTGCTTTGGAGGTGAAAGTATTTAGTTTTCTCTCTTTTTTTGTCTTGCTTTGTTTTGTTTTGTTTTGTTTTGTTTTTGCTTTGCCAAAATCTTCAGACATGAGTTATAGTGTAACATCATATTGTTTCATGCTCTGAGATCAAATAATTTCTTTCCTGCTGTTATGACGGCAATAACCAACTTCTTGTAATTGCATATATGTCATGTGGAATAATGGATTGATAGCTTTTATTTTTGGAGTGAGAATATAACTTTTCAAGACTGACTAATTAGAACAGAAAAGGAAGATAATGTAGATGGGACTGAGATGTCCTTGACTTGCCTGGAAAATATTCTCTTTTAAATTTCTGTATCAGCAATCAGCCTGTAGATGTCCCTCAACACACATTATGCTACATCCAGTGTTCAATTCTGTTGAAAGCAGCTATTACATTTATAAATTACCAACAACCCAAGTTAAAGAGAGACAGACAAAAACCTCCTCAGGAATGACTACTCTGTGGGAGGACAGTTGAGATAATGACAGACTGAAGAACATCTCAGACCAAGAGAAACACAAGCTCAAACAGAGATGATAAAAAGAAACAGAAGTGAGTCTTATAAAAGACTGAAGACATCAGAAAAATGGAGCCAATAATGACACATTTCACTGTGACTCTAGATATGAAAATGATAAATTTTCCTCTGGCTTAGTGAGCCAGAACTGACCTTCGCACTATAAATACATGATGAAATGAATGCTGGACATCCATGAAATGACAGGTTTGTCTTTGACAAAACCAGTAAGTTAGGTGAAGAAAACATAGCTCAGTCCAAAATCAACCTGAGGATGAGGAATGAAGAATTTTGGTGACCTTTACCTATGTTTAGCTATTGTAATTAACTGCTGAACAGTGCTTGCATCAGTTGTGGACCTGGCCCTGCCTCTATAACCTACAGAGGAGCTGGATAAACCCTGCATATGGTTTGTAACAATGGGTGGAATCTTGAAGAGTTTTCTGTTTCACCAATTTGCAACCTGTTGTCTTTAATGAACAGTTTATTTCTTCTCACAAAAGACTTTGATAAATGGTTTCTACTTGTATCAATACCCATATTCATATGCAACCAAGCGCATTTGTCAGAGTATCAATTTCTCACAATTTATTATTTGCCCTCTTGTAATTTTGGTTGCTAATCTTCTGTTTCCAAAACTAGCCCGAGAGGACCTGAAAGAATACAGAGTAACTTTTTCCTCAGCGCAAATAATGAAGAAATTTCATAGCACTTAGATTCTACTCCTCCTGCTGTTCTAACACAGATCACAGTAAGTAATGGAAAGTCAGCAGCATCCAGTGTGCATATGAGCTTTCAGGTCTACCTGTGTCCCCAGTGACAGTCCTACAACCAGGCCTTAAAGCCCCCAGCAGAGGACCCTCCCAAGCCTCCCTCCATTCAAGTTACCCTGATATTTGATGATTTCATTTCTTTAGTAACTTCCTCAATCTTCTTTCCTTCATCTTTTTTCTACTTTTTTTTGTGGGCATAGCTAGCAGCAACGTCTCTAAATAAATAATTATTTCTATTGTATCAGTGATCTGCATACTGGAAGACTACTATGTTCCACTTTCTCTCTTCCATCCTCCTCTTCCTTACGCTGCACAATCCTGTTTCTTTCATCCCTTCCACAGAGAAGACCTTTTCAAGATGTCATTTATCACTTCCCTCCAGAGTCTTTCCAGGTGTTATACATTTTTCAGGAAGGAACAATGTGATATTATTTTGTGATTAGCTTGTTATTCAGGAAAGCACACATAATTGTTTTGGTAGAGCTGTTAGATAGTATCTTGGTTTGTTTCCCCCATTATTTCTGCCTAAATTGAAATGTCATGATGGCAAGTGACAATTACCAATATTCGAAATACAATTTTCAATACTTTTACATTCACCTTTAAGTACTTTTTTCTCACACAACTGCTGAGATTGTTGAATCAATGACATTTTTTTGTGTAATGGTGGAAAAAATCCTTAGAGATAAAGAAAATAAGTAAACATGAGTATAAAGATTTGACTCAATGATGGTCTTTTCCAACCCTAATATTTCTATGTTTCTAATAGGTTTTATTTCAGTAGAATTTTGAACACTGTTAGGGAGGAATCTTTGTTGACTGTTACTCATCTGCTGCTAATCAGAATGACTTTCCCAAAGTCACACCACAAGCATGTAACTAATGCAGTACAGAAATGGGAATTGCATTCTGACCAACAGGGAAAAATAATGAAGTCCTGGAATAACTGAAATATTCACTCAAGAAACATTTAAAATGTGATACAATAAAGTACTTCTAAAAATCGATTTTTCATGGATAAACAGTAAGTTTTCTTCTTCTATAGTACTTAATGTATAAAAAACATGTTTAAAATTATTTCTAGAAGTTTTAAAAGGAATTGATTAAAAAAAACAAACTGCAAGAACAGTGTATCAGACCACGTATCTGTAACACAGTTCTGCAGTAAGCAGTTTTTCATTCCACAGATGATCTAAGGTGAATAAATTTCTTCAAGTATATTGCTTCTGGCCACTAATAGGATGTGTAATTTAGTTCTTTCACTTGTAGAGTGAGCCCCAGTCTAAAGGAATGCAAAAAATTACATCTGAGCTTTCAAGAAACAAGTTGCACACAGGGGACTTGCTGTGAAGGAGCTGTTGAAATGTAAGGTGCTAAGACTTTTATAACAAGGTAACCACATACACTGAGCCTTTAGTATGATTGATTGTGCTTTTGGTTTTGGGGGATATTTTGGGGATTTTTTGGGTGGTTTTAAGTTTTTTNTGCCTTTGCAGTGGTGGTGTATTTTGCTTTGTTTTCTGACACAAACCTGCAGACAAATTGTAGGGGCAGGAAAGAGACAACTTGAACTGCTGACTGCTTCAGTGAGACTGAGGGTACAAGGAACATCTCATATTTCATCAAACCTCCAGTGGCAACTAGAGAGATTGAGGAGAGCAAGTAAGAGCCAGGTCTGGGTAAGCAGTACCATTAGTCAGTGAAAATTATGAGTCAAGTGCTGAGAAGTACTTTTTTTGTACACCTACCTCATCAAATAATTTTCTCAAAGCCAGAGCAGGTGTATGAGAGTTGTGTTTGGTTAAGATTAATTATACCTGTTAATCAAGGACACAGAAAAGCTTCACATCAGGTTGATGTATTTTAGCAAGCCAGCTTACTCAGTGAAGTCAGAAAAGCTGTGATAATTCCCTGAATTTCAGGTTTTCACTGCATCTTTTGTGTTTTCCCAGTGATCTTTTGCCACACACCCATAGAAAAGTTGCTCCCAGTGCCATAACCAAAAATATGTTAATAAACTAAATTAATCCACTTCTTTTGTTGACACTGTAGAGTTTACATATTTTATTCTCCTAAGACAATGGACAAACAGAAGTAAATACATATCCTTTTTAAATTTTAAACTTCATTTTTATATGTATATATTTCTCACTATATCTGTCAGATATTCCTTGTTTCCACTTGTTTCTGTCTTTTGTAGGGTGAGGAGAAGTTGACCTCAGTACTGGAAATTTTCTTTCCACAGTTGTGTCAGGACATAAAGGAAGCCAATTTCTTTCTCCAACCCCAGTCATGCACAAAAATAACAGATGTCTCAATATGCTGAGATCCGACACTAAGGGAAGCTGAGGAGGACAGATGTTGCATTAACAGAGCTTTCCTTCTTCTGAATTGCTTTTGGAGTAAAGGGTTGTTTTCTGGCCTTTTTTTCTTCCTAATTAAATCAACTTATATTGAACTCCTATATTAGATCTCCTGATATCAAGTCTAATTATTTGCATTTATTTAGGGACTAATACAGAAAAACTCAGATTTAGCTTAAAATGTATACATATTTTTCCATTGGAAATTTCTCTAAAGAAACATCAGGTACTTTATTCAGAAAATAAGCTTCTCTCAGTAGAATAAAGTGAGGCCAAATTATCTACTTTAGATGTATGCATTTAAATGACATATTTTAGAAAATGTACAATCATTATGGAATCAAAATATGGCAATAATTTTGATAAAATAAATGGACCCAAGAATCACAAAGGTGTTAACCCGATCAAGTAATTGTAAAGCAGTGACAGGTATATCAGATATTTGAGTACAGAGATCCTGGATCATCATCACTAATTGCCACGATAAATAAACTGGAATATTCATGCTAAAGACACAGACTCACAGACACACACAAACAAACACACACACAGAGCTTAGATTAGACTGCACTGGAGGAAAAAACACAACTAACCAAAACAAAACACGTGAGCTTCTGAAGATGAAAGTTTATGAAACAGCCTGATTTTCTAAAGTTAATTTATTTGGGAGTTTCTGGAGCCTTTTTTTTTTCAGTCAGAGATATTGGTCAGGGCCACTTTGTCTGGATTAGTCTTAATTATTAATAGAAAAAAGTAAACTGTTTCTGCTGAAGATTTCTACAAATCACTCTGAAGCAGAGGGTCGGTTTTAGTCTTTTGCTATCTTTTGTAAAAAAGTAGAGCGAAGAGAAGGGAGGAGAAGTTTGGCAGTATCATGTCACAGCCCCTCCGGAGCTGTGACCAGCTCTCCCGGGTGGCACAATGTCCTGTGCCACCGACCCAGGTGCCCCAGAGGGGTCACACGACAAGTGAGTCTCGGATCACAAATTGGCAGCGCCGGCTACCAAAGCTAGCAAGCCCCTGCTTGCTGCAAAGGTGAAAAGCCGAAGATGAGGCGAAGGCAGAAGGCAAAGAAGGGCTGTTTGCTCCAGGACGCAGTCGAACACAGCCAATGTCATCCAAGAAAACCCAAGGCACAAAGAAGCAGAAACGTGCTGTGCAGCAGTTTAAATATGGAGCCAGAACTGAGGGGGAGGACAAGGCAACATCCAATAGGGGAGCAGGTGGGGAGGAGAAAGGGTGGAGACTGGCGAAGACATCAAGGGTAAGGGACAAATGGCAACAGAGGGTGGAGAAACCAGGGTCATATGGGCCAATGGGGCATCGAGGTTTAGGGGATTTCCAAACGGATGGATACTTCAGGGATTGGCCCGTGTGGGGAGTGACAAGGAAGGGTCTGGAACAAGGGGAGGAGTTGGGCTGACAGACAGTGAGGGAGACGGCACTAGGGGAGGAGTAACTGTAGGGAGAAACCAAATTTGAAAATTAACAGGGGGTGTGGGGCACAACCATAACCAAAGGTACAAACAAAATTAGGGGCCACCACAGTGTCAGGTGAGGCAGTTGGGGTTTTCTCCCAGTCCTGGGAGCCAAAGCAGCTGTTTATTTGTGGTAGATGGTCAGAGCCACTGGATCAGCCTCAGCTATTAGACTGGCAAATCTGTCCCACAGCTGAGGCTGCAACCTGGCGTGTCCAGCTGGGCTCCCACTGCCTCTCCTGAAATGAGCTTCTGGGGCTGTTCTACAAAGTGAGTACAGTCATGGAAGCAAAAAAAAATAAATGGCTGGGATGGGAGAGGTGGTAGTATGTGGTATAGGCTGCTGTAAAGAGGATCGGAAGCAAGATACTGCCAATGCAGTGGCATGCTGTTCGAGAGAAGAGACTGGTGTATGATCCCCCGTCTCTGCTGAGGTGGGTGATTCTGAGGTGCTGTGGTTCTACACGTGGTCATGTGTTGATCAAGGATACTGTTGTCTGCCATTTGTGGGATAGACTAGCTCTCTGCAGGACTCAGGACACTAACATTCAGAGTGTAGTATGAAAAATTTTCAACTCATAAATTCAAAAGCACAACCAAGGACTTTATTCAGAAAAGTATAGTTCTCTTATCTCAAATGGGTTTTGCCCCTAAAGTCTGACTTAAGGTACGAGATGAATAAATACTTGTCAAAATCATAATTGAGAGTAATATTAATTAATTGAGAAATATTAATTAACGTTGGAAAGTTTGTTACCTGCATGGTTTACTGCTCTAGAAGATTCAGATGCACAAAAGCTCAATTACACCCAAAGAACATGTTGAATCCTTGCTGAGCAGGAGGATGTGGTTCACGTTTCACTTCCCAGTTCTGACTGTTTTGTTACAAGGAACTGTTTCATTCTCACTCAGCTTCAAGAGATCCGTGTGCTTGTCATCTTCCTATGTACATTGGTTTCTTTTCAAAAACAACCTGGGGTTGTGGACAGGGAGGAATCTGTGGTATGCTCTGATATCTTCCCAGACAGAGTATTCTGAGGACCACGGCTGTGGGTGCACCCATTCTGCATCCTCACCATAGCCAGAGTCTCAGCACCGAGAGCAGCACTGATATCACTGTGAAGAGTAGATCTTGGCAGCATCTTCAGGGATGTCAAAAGTTGGCTTTCTATTGTGCTATAGGAAACATCTACAGAAAAGAGACAAGAAGTCAACAACCAGTGATTGTACAGGATCCCTGTTATCTCCATTTGTTACAATGGTGATCTAGGAAAAAGTTATAATAATTAATTCAAATAATTTTAATAAAATTATATAACTTTGCTGTCTGCTTTCTATAAACATTACACTAAAGATCCTGAGGGGAAGCTGAAATGTAAACAGTACTTTTTACATAAACATTCACTAAGAGTCTTGCTCTTTTTTCCTAAAGACTCCACACCAGCACTTGATTGCAAACTTAAATTAAATTGTTTGAAGAGTGGGTTTAACATTTTTCAGTACAGATAAACAACATACTTAAAAGTAAACAATGTTATGTGACATGTGCAACCTTAGAAATATACCATTTTAATCATTACTGACGACATTGCTTGTTTATCCTTGGTATAACTTCATTAATTGAAGTGAAATTACCTCTGATTTTACTGATGTAAATGGGTAAATTTAAATTCTTGTTTCCTAATATGTAAACAACTCAACTGTATCTCTTATGAACATAGGGGGTGTTATTAAATGTCATTAATGACTTCATGTCTGGTTCATGAACAAACAGAAAACTTTGCTTATGTGCAAAGTGAGAAGGTAATTTGGATCTCTCTCTCTCATAAGTGATTCATTCTCTCGCACAAGAAATATCTCTCAATTATGTTGTTGCCTTAATCTAGCTATGGGTCTTCTGACTGAGAAGATACTTGTGTATCCTTCGTGTCTGGGAGTGTGCAGCCCTCTAATGATGTAAACCACTTTCACTGCTATGTCTGGAAGAAATGGTATCAACCACATACCATGTCTTGTGCGTCTGTCCTCCTGCTCCTCTCTCCTAAAGTGGTTTTTCATGACAAGTGTTGCAAAACAGAAGCCAGTGGGATACGTGCTTCTGAGCAAAGTAACTGTGAAGCAGAAAGTTAGAACCAGAGAACAAAAGGTTAGTTTTCTTGAAGAAAAGATAACAGCTTAAACCTCTGTCCCTCTTCTCTCTCCACATTAGAAAAGGGTGCACTAGTGAGGTTAGGTCAGCACACACATGTTTTAAATTAGTGGTTTATAAACAAGGAAGTGACAATTATTCGTTATGATTATTTGTCAAATAATCACATCTGTAGCTAATTACCATGTATGTGACAGTGTTTGCATTTCTCGGTAAGCCGAATTCAGTGAGAACAGCTTAGATGGTAAATTGTGAGCCCACATTTAATGGGTACAAATATTTTAACCCAGTATACATTGTGTTAAAAGTTATAAATAAAAGTGCCATATAGCTCTAATCAGTCTCACTCCTTATCTTTCACTTGCAAAGTTTACGAAACACAGCAATGAATCTTGCATACTCTCTGTGATGTGGGTTTCTCTCATTCTTAAAGACTTCTTATCAGATAAGTTTTAGTCTTATTGTTTTATTACCAAATAGTGTTCTTTGTTAACACATACATAGCCTTGCTATGCTCTGGCCAGGCTAACACTTTCAGTATTCATCTTAGTTATTTATATTTCTTTCTTCTATTTTTGCATGTAGTTCATTCCTTTAGAAACACAGGCTTTCACCAATGGTTTAGTTTCCAAGGTCAGATTTTTTTAGGTGTCACAAACTCAGCTTTGGAATACCAAACAAAAAAAAAAATCTTTCAGTGCTCATTTGAATAAAGATAGAGACTTTTCTTTGACATTCTTCTCCTTCAGAAATTCTTATCTCAGATTTCATCCAAAAGTGTATTTGGGGAAAGGGAAATTGTAAGTATGTCTTTACATGAGTGTTTGTTTGCCCCAGAGGTGTTTGTGCTGTCATCTCTTAAAGTGCTTGAGTTTAGGAGTCACTCAGGGTCCAGGGAAACATAAAACATGCTTGAATTATTCCAAGGCTTTGGATTGGATTCTTGGAGTATGTGTGATGTTGTCTTGCCTGCTCTGAAGGAATGCTTTTCCAGCTGTGTCGAGGTTTTAACACCCCGTTATGTCATTCTTCTATGTCTTACAAGGAGCAGGGTAAGATGTGTATCACCATCCTGTTTGTGGTCAAAGAGCATGTCTGTGACAAATACAGACAGATTGGGAGATGTTGTGGGAATCCCTGGCTGCAGGAATGCCTCAGTGGTTTACGCTTCTCTTACAGGCCCGTGTTTCTGTGTGTGGTCATGGTTTGGCAGTCACACTGCCTTACATGGTGGGAAGGTTGGGGTGTTCTTTTTCAGCCCATCCACACACCTTTGCCTGCTTCTAGGACTTTTAAATGAACTCATTCAAGGGACAACAGTTTGGCCTCTTTGTCTTAGACTCAGTGCCTATATTCTCTCTAGGGCAGGGATGTGAGCTGTGGCCAAGTGGGCAGGAGCACATTACAGCAGCTGTATCCCCCATCAGGCCCCTGTGCACAGGGCTTCTGCACAATTTCTTTTTGGGATAGGCCATGAGACAGAGGCCTCAAAATTAAACACTGGCTAATGAAGCAATGGGAATAACTACAGGAGGAAAAAATGTTTAACACAATTCATTGTGTATTTTTGGAACTAGTGAACAGCCACAGAGAGGTGTGATGTTACTCAGCTATAACAGCATTACCCCACTTGCACCACATGATGATGATTTCCCTGATCCTTTTTAGGTAAGATGAGACACCAAGGATGATCCCACTTACTCCAGTGTTCAAGGGAATAAAATTAGCATTTATTCTTGATCAACACAGGGTAAAGATCTAGTTTAAGTCTTTCATTGGCTTCTCAATTACCACATTTCTGGTGGCACTATGCCAGCCTCAAAATTAAAATTGGAAAATACTAACCTGGCAGTTTCACCTTGCCGCTCAGCAAAGTGAATTCAAACCACCTAAGGCAGAAATGATCCTAAAAAAGTGTTTTCCAATTTCCTGAGGATATGCTTTCATGAGTAGGTCATTGCTTTCAGGCTATCATTTCTGTTTGTGTTTCTCTGTGCACGCTTTGTGATGAAAGAGGGTGAGGTTTGCATTAGACTCAGTTCTATTCCAAGGGAGATGAAGAATACCTATTAGACTGTTTTCCTGTGGCAGTTTAGATTTAAATTATGTGTCTTCCACCAGGACTTAGACATGGTTCCTAGAGCAAAGCTCTTCATAGTCTGGTTTAAGAAACTCTATGTTATAGTCCCAAAAGATGTTATTGAATAATTTTAGGTACATGAGAACAGGTGGTATGAATCCTGAGACTTGCATGCATGAATGTTTTGAGCTTAGATGGAAATTACATGATCTGAATGCATTCACATCCCAGAAGAAACAGAATCTCCTTTTTCAGAAAAAAAAACCCTGACATTTAAGACAGAAAAATGTCACACTAAGAGCAATTGGGAAGGGTGAAATTAATATTGTAATGTTAATCAGATCTCTTCACAAATTTTGCATGACTCTAATATTTAAAATTAAGACCTCTGATCTGTTAGGGAGAAGGAAAAACACATTGCCTACTCTTGTTTCTTTGAATACATACACAGAATATAGTCACTTAGGGGACAGTTAGTGTTAATTAGTTGGCAAATGACACCTTAAAACAGAACTACAGAGGGAGGGTAAAACAACATTATCATGGTGAAATTCAATATGAGCAGATGCTTGTACTGTCTTGTTGACTGTATTTAAATGTCATAATTTTTGGAAATTATAGATAAATTTTATTCAGTAAATGAATTGCAGCAAATATGTGAAATTCTTGTCACATATGAAACAATTAATCACAAGGTCAAAATTTTTTAGATACATAGATTTAAAGTATTGTGAATGAATTAAAAAAATTGCTTCATATAAGTAAATTTATAATATCATAAGAGACTAATTTCTCAAATATGACATTTATATGAGTCAAGTAATCTAAAAGAAAATTTAAACAGAAAATTATGGTTTGTATCTGAAAATGCTGAAGAAAACTTTACTGAATTCCTCAGAAACTAAAGTCTGGAAAAAAATTCCACGCTGATCAAAAAATCTAAATCATAAGCATAACAGCCTGGTCTAGAGAAGAAATGGAACAATCTAAATTTAATTTTATAGCAATGGATATAAAGGATGAGAGGAATTGGAGACAATGATTGTTAGTGAAACCCAAATATCTTTGTGATACCTGAATTGAAAAATAAAGCATGCTTTTGAAACTAAATGAAAAAAATGAAAGGAAAATTATTAGCCTGGCAAAGTAAAGTAGAACTCTGATGAGTTTTCATTCGGTGCTAGAAACAAAGAAAATTACAATAGCAATATTGGATTGAATAATAATGTAGAAAATTTGAAAATGTCATTTCACTTATTATTTATCTTTAGGATAAAAAAATAGTATTACATTACATAATGTTACACATGTACTTTCCAGTGGAATCTTAGCCAGATATCATAAGGTAATTACTAAATTTTAGGTATTTTTAAATTACTGGCCCTGATAAACTCTGTCCAAGAGATTTGAAAACTATGGCTTGGGAGCTGTCTCATTTATTTTTAGTAAACCAGGGAATATGGAAAAAAATCCAAACTAAGCTAATGTCAAGCCAAAACAGAGATATGAAAAAATCGGAATAATTCATAGACCTGTCATCATAACTTTGATAAATGATGGTATGGTAATCAATTAATAGAGAATCAAGGGGGAGTCCGTAAAATTAACAATAGTCAGCATGGGCTTGCAGAACTAGTCATAATAACATTGCATAATCCCTTTGGTCCAAGACAGAATATTAATGACAGAGTATATTGAATATGCTATTAAATACTTGAATTATTATACCATTGCGGTTTCATTTCGGAAATCAGAGCATTACAAATTATGCATTTTGAATGGATTAAACCCTGAGTGTATGTGAATGTAAATTGGGGTTGATTACTGGCATAGAAGAGGAAGTTGTGTTAAAATGCAATTTTTCTAAGATTTCTTGGTCCTGGGCTTAAAAAAATTATCATAAATGAAAAAAAAATTAAAATCACCAGAGATTTTAGTTACATGTAATGCCATGTTTTGGTGGGAGATAAAGCAGTTGACTGAAATAATGTGGATCACCCTACAGATGAGAGACAACCTATGGGATGTAAATCAACTCATAGCAAAATGAGAAATTTGTACTCACTGGAACTAAAAAAGTAGGTCATATTTACAATAATATTGATGACTTGTTTAAATAGCAAACCCATAGTGACCTTGATAAGCACAGTCAGTTCACTGTATATTTTTGAAGATTTTCCTTGACTGAAGATGTTAATAAAATCTTTGTCTTTTACATAAAGTTAAAAATTAAGAAGGAATAGGTAAATTACGTACAAATTAGTATTTTTTGTCACTGCAGTTCTCAAAGAGATCCAGGTTTAATAATTGTAATTTATGTAATTTAAGAAAAATATTCAAATATTAAATGAGGTTCTAAAAAAAATTTGAAAATCATACTTTATAAATTATCCTTTATAAAGGATTGATAAATAGCTGTTTTTCAAGGAGATTACAGGCTGATTGAGCCTATGTATTTTATAAGAAGAGCTCCATTTCACAGGTGGATGGCTGTAGTGTAAGAGAAAAATTTATAATTAAAAGGATGGAACCCATTAGTAGAAAAATTCACTTAAAAATAAAATGTCAATACTTACTCATGAGTAATATGAAACACACAGTATTTATAGGTATGTATAAACAATATGTTAATGTAAGGTGATACACACAAGTAATATAGCAGTAATATGAAAATAATATGAGAAAAATTGAGGAATAATGACAAATTCTCAAAGTTTATAAAAAATCTGTGTATCTCTGGAATTTTAAAATCATTCTTTTCCATCAGCAAGTTTCCTTTACAATACTCCTTCATGATGTCACGTGGCTGAGGCTGTGTAGGAGGCCGTTCTGCATAGGCATGGTAGCCTATGTTTACATCTAGGACTTGGTGAAGGCAAGGCCTTGGTCAAGCTAAGCAAATCAGAAAAGCAGTTTTCCTCTCTCTTGTCTTGACAGAACTAGACTTTCTGACTGAATGTTCATTAATAAAGCTGTGGGGCTCTTCAGTGCTAACACACAACTCTAAAATGCCTGCTAGGATTCCTGTTTAAACACATTATTTTTCTTTATGAGGTGAACTTCAACTAAGGTGAAAAATACCAATTTTAAACTGCATTCTAATTTTAATTACTAACTCTACATAAATATAAGTCCTTAGAACTGAAGTTGTGTATTATGCAACCTTGTTTTCTTCATGTTTATGCAACCTTGTCCTGTGACTGTGGTCTGAGCGTATTTGCACTACACACATTTTCTGATGTGTCCCAGTTTTTCCTCTGTGTGTCGTATATTTGGTCTGACGACATAAAGGGCATAAGATTTAGTTTCTGAAAGATCTCTTGAGTGTTTTAAAGCTTTCACTTTGGTACAGTGGTTGTCATTACAAAATGGTACCTAATATATCACTCACTCCCTATTCTTCCAATAGAAAATATCTATGTATTTATTGGCAGATTGCGAATTGTTAATTGCTCCCAATTGCACTTACTTCATGTAATGCAATTTTAGGGCCAAAATTTGCCCTTAGATCAACTTGTTTTCAATGGTTTGGAACCTGTAGTTGGCTTCTAACACCAACAGGCCCTTTTAAAGTTAAATGCCATGCCTGTCTTTGGAGCTCTCTTTTAATCTTGGCAGATAAAAAGTTATGCTCTGTCTTGGTACATGTGTGCACCAGTCACTTCAGGAATTGTGAATAAACAAGACCCTAACTTTAACAATTCAGTTCTGAAAGGTAGGTGGATTAAGATATTTTCAAGAGACAGATTCAGAATTACCTTTTTCAAAAGAAAGTTCAGTTAAAACCTCAAAAAACTCAGCAAATAAAAGACAACTGAGAAGATTTATAGCTAGAGATAAAGTAAAAGCAGAAGTAATGAGAAGGCGGTGAGTACTTACTAGGCCTCATATTAGAAGAATAAAGAAGTGTAATCAAGTTCAAGATTGAAACTGAAGATACAGCTTTTCACAGCTTCTACTTAATCTGTGGAGCTCATTGCCATGAGGTGTGCAGGATGCCAGAAATATAAATGGTTCAAAAAGCTATTAGGTACAATCATAAGTAAGTTCATGGAGTGTTGTGAAATATGAATGAAAGGTTGCAACCTCTGGCTCAGGGTTTCCCTAAATCATAGATTGCCAGCATCTGGAAGGATTTGCCATGGGGACTATCATGTTATACTCATTCAATTTTTATTCCTTTTTTCTGAAACAACTGCTACTGTCAGTGTCGGAGACAGGATCTTGGACTAGAAGAATCTTTAGTCCAACCCATCATAGCCATGCTTACAGGAGCTCAAGCACAGGTTTTTTTTCCCTAGGAAACAGGACTTTTTCCGAAGAACAAGCTACCAGACTGTAGTTTATTGCACTTGAGACATCCCATGCTAAACAGTAAAAGATCATTTACTCTGACAAGACACCTAAAAAAAGGTCAAGAGTAGTTCAAAGTAAGAGCCTTATCTCTGACTTATTTTCCTTTTATCAATTCTGATTAAATCATTAATGGTTCTTCTAAAGTAAAAGTATTTGTAATATTATATCACATGAGGTCTGTCTTCATGTTGGATTTGTGTTGTCACTGTTGATTTACGTGCTTTTAATATATCAGTTTTAAATTTTCTGGAATGTTGATCAAGTCTTTAATGTAGCTTGAAATGTATTCCTTCAATGTTTTTCAATCCAATTTAAATAATTTAATTATTTAATAATTTTATCCATCATGAATTCATAACATTTACTTTAGGAGTTGTCTTGACTGGATATACTTTGGTATTTAGGTGGAAAAAGTGCAACTCAATACTTTAGACATTTAAACGTAATTTTTTTCAGTCACAAGTTACAAAATTAATTACTTTGTCTCAAAATAAAACTAAGTCCCCTGTAAAGGCAGTGCTTTCATTTCTTTAGGTACAGATTTGCAGAATATTCCCATTTATGAAAATGAAACACTTTATTTCTCCATAATGCAGCACATACTTTTCCAGTGAAACTTACTCATGTTGTTAACAATCCCTCTTCAGTACTCCATGGGGTAGCAAAGTGTGCACACATGCACACACTTAGAAGACAGTATATACATCACTTCTGGCTATAAATAAAACTAACAAAAAAGGTTCAACTAAGCACAAAAGATCAAGAGTTAATGCCCAGGATTTCCTGGTACAATAGAGGGCAATTTCCACATAAGAATGGGGCAAACCGAATCCACTATAGGTTTGTGCTGGGGCTGAGATGCAGCTGATTTTCTCCACAGCAGCTCTCACAGCTCTGTGCTTTGCAGTGGTCATGAGGAAGGCCTTTGGGTGGTGCTGAGCAGCGCTGCCACAACACCAAGGTCCTCTTTCCAACATTCCCTCCTCACCAGCTGAGGGTGAGGGTGGGCAAAAATCTTTAGAGTTTTCTCAGCAATAGAAGCTAGGAAAAAGGAGAAGGGAGTGGGACCATTCCTCATTTACTGCTTATCTTCCTGGGCAACCTCTGAAGCTTACCAGGAATGGGTTGGATATGGCTTGCTGGTGGGAAGCAGAGAATAAAGCCTTTTGTTTCTCTCTGCTTCTGTGTGTGTGATCTGCACTTTTGCTTTATTGAAATTGCATAATCTTGACCCAGAAGATTTTCCCATCTTTCTTTCTCCCCACCCTGTCCTGTTTAGAAGGGGTGTGATAGGGCAGCTCAGTGGGCACCTGACATCGAGCCAAGGTCAATCCACCACAAAGTCGTTCTGGTAAAAGATTTGATGGATTCCCACATTGCATCTCAAGCCATGCTACCACTAGTGAAAAGGAACAGAAAAACTGTCTTGCTTCTGCTTAGAAGCCCACACTGGAGGATAAATTTTACTTAACATTCTAGCTAAAATTATTCTTTCAAACACAAACAATGAGAAATGTCCTTTAATTTCAGTAGACCTCATACTCCTTTCCAGTTTGGCTTAAATGACAACATTTAGAAAATACTATTACCTTTTTCTTTTTTGATTCTTCTTGGCCTAATTACAGGCCTCAAAGTGTAAGTATTGGCTGTTTATGTCTGCACAGCACTCTGGGAAGGTGAGAATTATGCTCTTGCTGATCTTTTGCCACAATGAAGTAAAAGACCCTTGCCCCCTTCATGTTCCTTGTACTAGCACAAACCGTGGACAACTCTCCAAGCTGCAGTAACAGGAAACTTCTTATTGTATAAACAATAAACATTTTTATCACAATTTAAATGGGTTGGAAGGAGGAAAGAAGAAAAGATTAAATGCCAGATGATTTAATGAAGAACAATATGCTTTGTGCCCGACTTATCCAAAACCAAGGATGAGAAAATAGCACAAAAGAGAAAAATGACAGTCCAAGTTGGTGCTATGTATGTGTGTGTCAGCTGTAGGATAATGTTAACAAACTTAGTGTGTGTTTTAATCAATTAGCTACTCTACCTATTATTAAGCTATATAGAAATTGGTAAAAGCTTACCAGACTGACTGCCACTTTTGCTTTGCTTTTCTTATCCTTGAAGTTACCATGTGCATTAGTTGTCTTTAAAGTTTGCTAGAAAATAATTAACATGCCCGTCCGTAGAATGAAACAAGGCTGAAGCACAGGTACCAGCAAGAGAAAGTGAATCCAAACACCATCTTCACTGTCAAGATCAAGGATTTTTCTCTAGTTCTATGAGATTTCAGCTCTCAAAAACAACCAAATAAAGAAAATATTGAGACTTACTTATTTGGACTTGTGTCCACTTACTTGAACACAATGCCATCATCTCCATCACCTTCAAGTTGCGTACATTTAAGACTGCTTAGGTCTTTAATTTTAAAACTTTTAAAACTTTTATTTGTTTCCCATCCTGATCCAGTTAGTTAGGGAGGGAGTGCCATATTAAAACATCTGGGATTCATCAAATGTGTTCTTTTTAACACAGGTTCAGTGTGATCAATCCCAGATGCTCAACAACTAAGGTTACATATAAACTGTTCCTAGGTTTTGGCCAAAATCATATGCATCTCTCCTTATACCTTAAAAGCAGAACTTCTTTAAATAGATATGATTTCGATTTAAATAATTTATTGAAAAACAAAACCAAAAAGAATGAAAGAAAGGAAGGAAGCAAAAATTGCATATGAACCTCATTTAAAATATATTTGAGTTAGACTTCTTAGTTTATGTGCCACTTAAGGCTGGATTTTCAGTGTTATCTGTCATTAGACTTCAGTAAGACTTCTTGTCATAAGTTCCTTCTTTCAGTTGCTTACATTTTGAGGCACCAAGGTAGCCAATTCAAACTAAAATCTTTCAATGAGGTCTGGACCAATTCAGTTCAACTCTTCCTGAGAAGTAAGGCTGGGGAGGAGTGACATAACAGTTTTTCCATGAGAAAAATATCCTAGAGAGCAGTTGTGAAAAATTCTCTCAAACCAAACTCAGTGAAATAGAACCTTTAGATTAGGTGGGGGAGAGAGGGAATAGAAGGAACCCTGCAAGTCCTTTGGCCATTGCTATGAAGTTTTAGCCTGACTTTAATATACTCAGTTGTTATTGCTTGGGGAGCATTTTTAAACTCACACTTATTATTGTATGCATGCTTGCCACTGCCCAAGAAGTGTCACTTCATGTGTTTGCTGGTGCTAATGAACACAGAACTGTAGTGGGAATATTCCAATTTCCAGATATTTTAGTAGACATTTGATTGATTTTTTTTTATTCCTGGAATAAAGCTGCCATTTGCATAAGAGTAGGACCCATCATAAGTGTAATTTCTACTTCCCTGCTTGAAACCAGATCTTGTTAATTAAGGTTATTCTGAGCTGAAAAAAACACCAAATGGAAAAAAAATAGCTAACTTATCCAAAGTTGATGTCTTCTCTTCATGAATGCAATAGTTTTAAAAGCTATTATTGAGTGACTTTCCAAGGTCAGAATTAAACAAAACCATTCCCTTAATCCAAAGGTAGTTCTGATTTTATAATGATATCAGGGTCTCATTTCTAGTCTTGTTAAACCTCTCACTGATTCAACTCCCTGTATCACAATTTTCACATCTGGGAAAAGGTATTGACATTCAGGGGTAAAACCAGAATCTTTCTACAGGACTTCAGGGTACATTCTTTTTTTAGGTCTAATTTAAATAATGATTTCTTTTAATTTAATAATTGTAGGTCCTTTAAAATGGTGTTCAGAAGGAGGAAAGGCAATAAATAACAAAAAATCAGCAAATTCTGACAACTGGAGAATGGTTGAAATAGCTTTTGATGGTCAAAAAAATAATTGCTTTCTCTTCAAAAAGTTAATATTATGGCAAAGTATGCCAGAAAGAAACTCTTTTGTCATTGTTTATTTATGCTGTAATATTGTCTAGGAGCATTCAGCAGAAACTCAGTTTCTAAATCTTTGCAAAGCAGCTAATGATGCTTCTCTGAAGGAGACCAAGAAGGTAAACTTTTTAAGTCTACTATCAAGAAAGATGTGGCTTTTTCAAAACTTCTATGCAAATTAAAGTGCACAATGTTTGTGAGCTTATTCTCTAAAATTACACAAACCTTTTTTCAAATGATTTTTTGGGAGAACAAAAGCAATATATTTGCTGCTAAACAAGTTTGACTTTACCAGTTTGTAATAACATTATGTCTTATCTTCTCTTTAGACATGACTCATCTGCCTGGCCTCAGCTGTCTAGCACTGAACCAAAAGAGAATGTGTCATTTACATTGGAAATTAAAATTTTTAGCACAGAGAATGTTCCTAGAATGGGAAAAGGTGGACTGTTTTCTCAGACTTTCAGATTCCCAGTGTAGCCAGGAAGTGTAAAACCACTTCTTTTATAAGACGATTGCAAAACTTTTTTTTTTTCAAGGTTCTGCCTCTTAAGGGCTCCTAAAACTGAGCATGGAAGTTGTGGGGAAAGAGACTGCTGAGATCAGGCAATCCAGAGTTTCACATGACAGTTGTAATAAAAAAAATTATTAGGTTTTAATAAATCAAGAGGTTTTCTGGTCGTTCAGAAACACAAAATAAAGGTAAATTTGTTACTTATTCTTCCCACAATCAAATACTAACATATATTTTACTATAAAATACAAGGACTTGTTTGTTTAATACAATGTTGAGAATCAAGGAGAAGTGATCACAAGTAAAAGGTGAGATTGGGAAATGAAAATAATGAAAAAAGAGAAATATTCAAGAGCTAGGTGAGGGGGAAACAGGCCTGATAAGGGACCAAAATTTGTAAAGGAAAAGTTCAATTAAGCTGTTTTTTGTTTGTGACATCTCAAACACTTTCAGAAATGTTTTAGGTTATTTTAAGGTGTTGGAAATATGACTGAAGAAAATTGAATGAATGAAAAGACAGAGCCAATTAATTTGAATCTGAGTGTCTCTATAGCACATTTTATCACATCAAATCTTTCTTTTTGAATCCTGGGAAATACTGTATAAAATGATATATATGTAGAAGAGAAAGAGAAGGGAATATAGTAGGAAAAAAGAAGAAATAGAGATTGTTTTGAAAATTCATGTCCAACTTCCTTGTATTCAGGAACTTCCTTTTAGCCACTTTGGTTAACTGGATTTGAATAAGAAAGTAAAGAAGTAACCAAATAACCTAATAAATTCATGAAGAGTTGCATCTATGTCATCAAAGTTCTCCATTAGGCTCAGTATTCTCCAACTGCAGCTGCTCCTCATTAGTTTAAGAAGGATAAGAATGAAATGTATGATAAATGAATAGGCAGTCTTCTACATTTAGAAAATGAAACCTTTTTCCTCTGTGATGAGTCACTTAGATATTAAAAAATACTACAGGAATTCTTGCAGTTAAATAATTTAGCAAAATTTAAAAAGGACTTTTTCATATACAGTATAACTCTTAAATGGATAACTGACTTTGTTATATACAAGACTGCAGCGTGAGTTACATACAATACTTTCCCTACCAATGACCTCTGGAACCTTTCTCTTAAGGAGATAATACTTGGAAAGAGAATAATTGGTAACTGGTCTGCTTAATTCTGACAATTCCTAGGTTACCTATACATCTCTTGAACTCTGCATCCTAAAATGTATCAGACCATAAAGATTCAGTAATCAGATAAAGCTGGCAGCCACATTTCTGCAGGCTTCATACATCAAAGACAGAGACAACATTGTGAGTTATTTTAATGTCTGCTGAATAGAACATTTTGAATCTCCAGTTGAAAATAAATGTTTTGTGTCACAAGTCTGTATCTAATCTGTCCTAAGCCTTTTGGCGGTCACAAAGCCACTTTTTTACAGAAAAGAGGATGAATGTGAAATAAATAACATATTCCAGCATGAAAAACAATTACCAAGAGGCTGATTTTTCTTCTGTTTGCACTGGTAAAAAATTCATGTTTTATGTCAGTGAGGTCTTTTTAATCTAAACATGGCCATACACAGGCAGAAGAAACTGCATCTCCTTCCTGTTGTAAACCCAGTTCCCAGAGTCCAGCTTGCTTTTATCTACCTGTGAGCATTAAACACACAGACAACAGACACAGATAACATTTGGTGTCAATCTGTCTGTCTCTGAGATGAAATTTGTTCGTTTGCCAATATGATTTTTTTTAAATACAGAGAAAATAGCACCACATAATTTAGACTCAACTTTTTTCAGATGGAATGAATCAAACCTTGAAGACACCTAAGATGGAAGAATCCCAAATCAAGCATATTGATGGAAAAGCTAGAATGCTGCCAAGGTCATTCCTGTCATATTCTGTCAATTTCTCAGTCAGGAGTTTTCAATGTCACAGTAAAAACAATGTCACTATAGAATGCAGAAAAGTGGGAGAATATTGGATTGAGGATTGAGAATAGCAATGCCTTTCAATATGAGCTTCAGCTGATCTAACCTTGAACTTAGATCTGATCTCAGTATGGGCCATGAGTGCTGAGAGAGCTGGCAAAGCCCATAACAAGGCCACTCACAATCATCTGTAAAAGACTATGGCAATCAGGTGCCTGAGGACTGGAAGAAAGCAAATGCCATCCTGGTCTACAAAAGGAGGCCTTTCAAAACCAAGACAAATGCCATCCCTGGGAAGGTGATGGAACACCTCATTCTGGAGGCTGTCTCTATCTATATGGATGACAAGAAGGTGATCAGAAGTAGTCAGCAGAGATTTACAAAAGGTAAATCAGGCTTGACCAACCTGATTGACTTCTGCAGGGAAACAACTGCCTGGGTGGATGAAAGTGGTATTGTTTACCTCAACTTTAGCACAGCTTTCAACAGTGTCACATCATTCTCATAGACAAACTTGGAAAGTGTGGGTTAGATGACTTAACAGTGAGAGGGATTGACAACTGGCTGAACAACGGATCCCATTTTTTTTTGCCAGTGGCATGCCTGTTGGAGGCCTGTCACTAGTGGTGTCTCCCAAAGTTCCATACTGAGCCTAGTATTGTTTATCTTATCTTGGACGAAGGAGCAGATGCCTCTCTGCAAGTTCTCTGGTGGCACAAAGCTGGGGGGAGTGGCCAATACCCCAGAGGGCTGTGAGCTCTTCAGAAGGACCTTGAGAGGCTGTGAGAGATGGGCAGAGAAGAATCATCTGAAATTAACAAAGGGAGGTGCTGGGTCTTTCACCTGGGGAGGAACAACCCCATGGGCCAGTACAGGCTGGGGGCTGATCTGCTGGGAGACAACTCCGTGGGGAGGGACCTGGGGGTCCCAAAGGACAAAAAGCTGTCCATGATCCAGAAGTGTGTTCTTGTGGCCAGGAAGGCCAATGGTTTCCTAGGGTACATTAGGAAGAGTATTGCCAGCAGGTTGAGGGAGCTGATCCTGCCCTCTGCTCAGCCCTGGTGAGGCACATCTGGAGTGCTGTGTCCAGTTCTGGGCTCCTCAGGACAAGAGAGACAGGGAGTTTTTGGAATAGGTTCAGAGGAGTGTGGTAAAAATTATTAAGGGGCTGGAGCTTCTGTCTTATGAGGATAGAGAAGGAGTGAGACCGTTCAGTCTTGAGAAGAAGCAACTGAAATGGATCTCATCAGTACCTGAAGGGAAGGTGTCAAGAGGGTGGAGCCAGGCTCTTATTGGTGGTGCCAGGTGATAGGACAAGAGGCAATGGGCAGGAATTGATGCACAGGAACTTCCACCTGAACACGAGGAAGAACTTATTTACAGTGCAGTGATCATGCACTGGAACAGATTGCCCAGAGAGTTTGTGGAGTCTCCCTCACTAGAGATATTCAAGAACCTTCTGGACACAATCCTGTGTGATGTGCTATGGGATGACCCTACTTGAGCAGCAAGGTTTGACCACAGGACTCACTGTAGTACCTTCCAACCATACCTTCTGTGATTCTGCGATGTGGGGTAGTAGGTTGGTCAAGATAATTTCCAGGTTATTCCTCTAGTTTGGTTCATTCTATATTTCTACTATATCACTGTTCAGGTTTACTAATCATGAGTATTACAGGACTGGACTATAATTTCAGTTTTTCATAACACAATATATCTCAGCCTACTATAACAAGTATATAGAAAATAATTTCAACAATACTTTCAAAAAATTATAGAAACATTTATAAACATCCTCATATTTTTTTTTATTGAAGCCACCAGGGAAACATATCCAAAGAGCTCTCTGAGGCTATATGATCATCAAAACTCAGTATGCCGTAAAAAAAAAATAATTAAAATGAAGTCAAAACACCCGGAAATAAACTCAAGGAAAGTACATCACTAAAAGGACAAAAAATTCAAATAAATTTAAAAGAATGTATTCCAATTCATATATTTTTACTCACATGAAAATGTTTAACTGTGAAAAAAGGATATTGCTTTCTTTTTGCAAAATGTAAAAGCCTTTTCTTCTGCAAAGGTAAAGGCATCAATCAAGCAAGACCTTAATTGTAGTTGATCTCTAGTGGAAAGATCCTGATAAAACATATCTGGAATTATGCAGACAGGACTTCTGAAAAAAGTCTTCACTGATAAATACTCACCATGTTTGCTACATTAAGTAGTACTCATAAAATAAGTTAATCTGGTAAAGCTTGGAAAGTCAGAATGATAGAGTGATTTAATGCAATAACATCAGGAGCAAGCTGGAAACAGACCCCATCTCTCATGAGCTACAGTGGCTGACACAAAAAAGAAAAACATATTTCCTCTTCTTTCAACTATCTGCAATTAATAAGCAAATGATAGGATTGTTGTCATTCTGCTTTCGGCCATTTAGAAATCTCATGCCAGTCACAGACTGATGGAATAGAGACATTTTACCAGATCAGTGGAGAAAAAGGATATTTCTTAGTCAAGTGTCTAAAGCTGTCTGGGATGAGTCTGGGAAAAGGAAGCTGAATTTAAACACAAAGAAATGGACTTAATTGTAGGATCCAACCCCATTATTACCACAGTAGCTGCAGATAAATCTGGAATTATTCTGTCCTTTTTGCAGTTCATTCATACCATTTGAATTCTGGTATCTTACATGCCATGCAAGTCTTTGCTTATACTTGTAGGAGGGATACATAGGTTACAGCAGGTTTACCAACGCACAGATACTTAAAATATCTAGATTCTGTTGTATTCCTAAAAGATGTGTGCATGTTCTCACTATATTTAGTGAGTTCCTTAAAAACTACTCATGAACACCCAAAGATTAAAAACCTATGTGTAAAAAATCAGGACATTACAGTCATACTGAGAAAAGAGTGACTATGTAACATTATTCAAAATTTAAGACAAATATATCTATGGTAAGTGGAGTGCATAATTCCTTTGGCTACATGGAATTACTATCTCAAAATGAAAACTAAATTGATTTTTACTATTACATTTCCTTCTAAAATCTACCATGATAGATCATTTTAGAAAAGTTAAGGTTATCATAGTTGAGACAATTACACCTCATTTTTACTACATATTTAATGTATCAAAGTATTACTTCTCTTTTATTTTCCATAACGACATTTCTACATATTTAGATCACTCAATCACCAGGTGACTGAGATTAGGGCTGTCCTGGGCTACAATGTAAAAATATTCCAGAAGGTCTGTATTCTATCTCCATCTTCATGAACTGTTAAAATCAGGAGGGGTAGTGTTTTCCTTACCTCCTCCCCTGGACTATCTCCTGTTAATGGGCCGTCAACACCTTGCCCCATGAGTCATAGATAACTCAGTCCGGGAGCCATTTCCTGTTTAATGGGCCATTAAGGACCCACCACATGACTCATAGAATGACATCAGCCCATTGTGAGATGCTCCGCCCAGGGGGAGGAGCCAAGCATTCCCACCTGGATATAATCTGGGAGTTCAGGCAGAGCAGGCATCTGCCTTCTACTGGATTCCCAGAGGAGCAGCCTTCTCTCCCACTGGATTCCCAGAGGAAGGACCAGACCCTTCAACATCACCACTGGACCATTGGAGGAAAACTTTGCCCTTCTACAGGATCTCTGCTTCAACAGAACCATCTGTCACCCCAGGAGGACTACTGGAGCCACCATTCAAACCGGACTGCTACCAACACCCTGACTGACAGGATGTCAGGTTGTGTTCTGTCAGGTTTTGTTTTTGTAAATACTGCATCTTGTTCTAATTTTCCTATTAAGTTGTAGTTTGTTGGGTTTTTTTTGTTTTACTTTATTTTGTTTATACATATTAAAGAACTGTTATTCCTATCCTCATATCTTTGCCTGAGAGCCCCTTTAATTTTCAGAAATTATAATAATTTGGAGGGAGGGGGTTTACATTTTCTATTCGAAGAGAAGCTCCTGCCTTCCTTGGCAGGCACCTGTCTTTCAAAACCAAGACAAGGGTTGATAGTTTTATACAGAGAAACAGAATTATCTGTTATTGTCCTGAAGACTAACATTGCTAAGGAAACAAAATTGATTGCTTAGTATTTTCTCTCACAGCCTTTCCTGTTCACAGAAATAACATGCTGATCATCTTTCTATATACATGACTGACACACTACATGGGTCTCTTGTGACTCAGTCTGTGTTGGACACAGCTGTGTTTTCTTCTGTCTATAATTCTAGCATCTAGTGAGGAAAAACTGGCCCAGGTACATTGTTTCATACAGCTGAGAAATATTCTTCAAGATAGTAAGGGATGGTACTCGAGGAATGAAATAGCAGCCAGCAACCTGTGGCTTTCCCTTGCCTCTGGTCTGCATGCAGGCATCTTGGCAGAGGCTCTTCAGATAAAAAGAGTGATTTTTTAACTCAGCAGGAGCTGCAGTGTCGTCAGCAGGGTTATCTTAAACTGCATCAGACTGAGGCAGTAAAACAGATTAGGGCTTCTGAACCTCATGCGGAAGCTAAGTCAGTAGAAGGGTCTGTGAAGACAAATAAATCATGATTGCTTTAGGTGGGCCATGATATCTGGAAAGGGAGGTTAAACAAGTCTCCTTTTGATGAATGCAGCATACACTATGCTCTAAGGTTGCCAGCAGCGTTCCTGGTGAAAGGACAAAGTAAATTATCATGAAGTCCAGTGAACTGACTTCATGCCTCAGCTTTATACTGTCACTCACCAGGACACTGCCTTTGAGTAATGCTTCATTCCCCATGCTCTAGGCTGAGCTGAGATCATATGGCTTTAGTTCTTGGATTGCATCAGCACTGATTTTAGTTTTGTTGTTATTCTGTCAGCAGGAGTAAATAACGAGACAAAAAGATGCCAAGAGGCTGAGAGACAAGTCCAGCTGCACTATGAGAAATCAGGGAGCAGAGAAGATATTGTGTAATTAATTTTGTTAATAAACAGACTAATTAAACTTGCCACTGCAATGAGTACCCTTTCCTTATAATGAATCAAAATCCACCACATTTGGTCATGAGTTACCTATTTTTGTTGTAGTGTTGTTAAATAATCTAGAGAACTCAAGGTACTTACTGATACTGCTTTTTGTCATGATCACAACTTCTATGATCCTTTGGGCTTTTATCCTCACTGCTAGTGCTGGACATTGTACCTCTCCTTCATGTCTTCACATCTGTCCTGTACTACAGAATGTTATTCCTATAGTGAGTGAAATATAAAAAAATAATCAGTAGTCCTGAAAGATAAAGCAAGAAATCATAGAATCATTTTGATTAGAAAAGACCTTTAAGATCCTCAAGTCCAGCCATTAACCTAACACTGCCAAGTCCCCCACTAAATACCCACCCTTAAGTGCCACATCTACACTTCTGTTAAATACTTCCAGGGACAGTGACTCAACCACTTCCCTGAGCAGCCTGGTCCAAAGCAATGATGATGTGGAATTCAGGTTGGAAAGAAAGAATAGTCTGTGAGGTTTCTTTTCAAAGCAGATTATATTCTTGCGCTGGCTGATCCAAGATCTTGGCTTGACTGTTGGGTCATATCCTTTTATATTGTCTTCTTTAATATTCTGGATGAAATTAATTGCTAGATCTGACATTCTAATGATTTATATCTCTGTAAACTATGTTAGAATTAATTGTAACATCCTTTACCCAGAAAATGAATGCTTTCTCAAAGTTCCTCTTATCAGGTGGTCTGTGGTCTAAGAGAGGGGATGTGGGTGGAGTAAAAACACATCTGTGAAAGAGCAAAGGGCATGTCCTGTGAGATCAGCTCCAGCTCACAGAGACCAGGAGGAGACTGGGGGATGGGGAAAGCTAAGCAGAAATCATAAACTTGGGACTTCCGGCAGCTTCTGTCCCTGTGACTACCCCAACAACTTCCCACTAACTCTTTCTGAAGATCACTTGCTCTTCATCTCCCTTACCCCATCTTTTTGCAACCAGCTCCTTCAGATACCTCAGATTCTGCACAGCTTTATGCCTAGCAGGAGTTGAGTGACTTACATACAAGAGGTTGGTTCCTATACCTGAATTTCAATGATAAACCTAAGGAATTTGGTGTCTGTGTGCCCAAATCACTCTACAAAATTAGTATTAATTGATTGACTTCAAGCCATTTGAAATATATACATTTATTTCAAGAATTACACATCAGGACTTTGTTATTAACACATTTATTATCTTATTGTGTAGATCCTGGCCAAAAAATAACAGCCTTAAGAGTCGAGAACTTGTCAAGAAGCAGTTTTATTTACCATGCCTTCAAAAGTAATGAGAGCATTAACCATAATATTTTACTGGGAAAGGCTGGAAATGCTAAGTATTTTTGGCCTGATATAGTAAATAATTTTCTTTTTTGGTATGGCAAATAAAGGCGTCTCTATCAAAACAGATCATCCCTCAGGCTAGTATATTCTGCTTTTCTAAAAAACATGCCCTTCTTCCTCAGGATACATTTGAGTGTGTATGGAAGGCAAACACAGATGAATCAGATTAATAGTACTGGAGCATGTCAGCCTGAGATCCTGTAATGATCACCGCTTGCCAACAGCCGGCCACAGTCAGAGTGAGAACATAAGGCTCACATTACCCCCATCCTCCCCTGAGCAGACACAAATCTCAGATGTGTCAAGTGCGTGTTCAGTGCTGGTTAATCATAAGGACAGCAGTTGCTTCGTCAGTCTCATGACTGACACCAGTACAGCACCAGCCAGGAAAAAAATATTTCTCTGCTCAGAACGGCATTTCATGTACTTAATTTTGAAATAATTTCTGAGGCTATCCTCCATGTTTAATATTTCCACAGCTTCCTGAAAGCCTCCGTTTTTATTCATCAGTCAAGTTTTTTTCTCTCAAGATTATGCCAATGTTTATTGATTAAGCAGTTGCATAAGAACACCAGTTTTCAAATCTCTCACCTATTTGTCTGTAACTATTTTTCCAATATTGATATATTTGAAAAACAAAACAATAAATTCATGCAATAACACATGAATATCTTCTTTAACCATCCACATGCTGTGAAACACATGCTCAAGTACATTGATATATACAGATAGCAGGGAGAAGAAAATTCGGGATAACATGGATAAACCACCAGTGAAACTTTTAGTGTTCCTGCTGATACATTTTAGCTATTAACAGGCAAGGAGACAGGCTCTTGAATATGCAGTTATTTGTAGAGCTATGAAAATATGCCAATCAGATGTTTAACAGAATTAGATTTTTTGTCTTTAAAAAATTGTCTTTTATAGCTGAAACCAAAGATGTGATTTCTGATTAATATTTTGGAAGTACAAAAAATCTGAATAACAGGAACATAGAGTGGTTTGGGTTGGAAAGGACCTTAAAGATCACCTGGTTACAACCCCACCGTTGTGGGCAAGGACAGTTTCAAGTTACTCACAGCCCCATCCAGCCTGGCCTTGAACACTTCCAGGAATGGGGAGTCCACAGACTCTATGGACAATCTGTTCCAGTGCCTTACCACCCTTATAGTAAAGAATTTCTTCCTAATACCTTACCTAAACCTGTCTTCTGTCAGCTTAAGGCCATTCCCTCCTGTCCTATCAACAATACATGTGCTTGTAAAATGTCACTCCCCAGCCATTTTGTAGGCTCCCTTTAGGTAGTGTAAGGTTGCTAGAAGGTCTCCCTGTCGTTTTAGTCTTTGGTACTAAAATATATTTTAAAACCCTCACAAATGAGGTTTTCATATTTCAGTAATTTTAATATCCACAGCTACATTCCAAGACATACAAAGCACAAGCCTAATATGAAAACATTTTATTTAAGCTTGGAAAGCAATCTCTTATCATAAAAAAAGCTAAATTAGAAAAGAAAACAAGAAGGTTAAAGATTTAATATTCTGCAACTATTTTGGGTTTGTAATGTGTGAAACAGACTTGGTATATACAGGACACAAATTAAAGCTATGGACAAATAATAGTTGTTAGTCTCGATTGTAAGTGAAGTGAAAGTGCAAGTATATTTCATTTTTTTCCATGGAAACAATAACCACTTATTTATGTCTTTCTATTCCAAATGACTCCTTTGAATACTAACCAAGGATATTGATCTCTCCTGGTAGCTCAGAAAGTAAAGGATTTCCTTTTGTAATATCTGTTTTCAAAGCTTACGTAAATCTAGAAGCAAAACTGATATTAGAGAGCTGGCTTTTCTAGCTAGATTTTCTGTCCAGCTGATGAAACCATTGACAGAGTGTCAGTCACAAGACAAGATTGCCAGCATTGCCGTCTCGAGGGGGAGTGTTTAATGAAGGAAACATATACTGAATATAAATCCCTCATACTTTATTACACAGTTCTGAAACCAAAGTTACTGAATATGCTCTGGTATGACTTGGAAGAAATATGGACACCAACACCGCAATTGCCCAATTTTTCTGTAAGTCCTCCAGAACAAGTTCCCATGCTTATCAGTACCCAGAGACATCAGAGGAACTATATTGGCTCTTGGGTCTTGATTTCTCTGCTGTATAGAAAGGAATTTCACTTCTTTCACCTTGTGGGATGTGCTTGAGTTGGGATGTACTTGTGGGAAGGATTCAAGACATGTCTCCCAGAGCTCTGGAGAGATTCAGTCTGGTGGGTCCATGGGGCCAAGACCAGGGAAGTAGAGCAGGGCAATACTTCAGTTTTCATGAAGTAATGACATTTTCATCAGCATAGAAAGCTTGACTACTCCTGTGCAGAGACTAACACTCTGAACCATCATGAGTAAGAGTCCAGTGGAGAAACAGTTTGGTGACAGCTTCAAAATCCCAACTTGTCAGCTTTTAAACTTTAAAAATTGCAGTCTGATGATTTATAGTGAGCATAATGAGAAAATAAAAATGTTTTCAAAAACATTCTTCTTTTGAGGCAAACAAGTCTGAGACCTTCGGTCAGCAAAGCTCTTCCCTTGCTGACACAAGTGTAACATTGCAGTCTTTATGAAACAAGAATACAAATTCAGTTCCAAAAGAGTTCTCAGTGTCATCTCTGTCATTACAGATGAAAAAACAGAATCTCAGATTATACTTTATTCTATTTGTAGACTTTAGGGCTATAACAACAAAGAACTAAAAATTCATTTTAAATGCAAATAAATCTGGAAAAAAATGTTATAGTTACTTTCTAGATGTAACTTTCTTGACAAAAGCCATTTAATCCACTCAGTGTTACAAGATAAGAATTTATTAAATATTAATAGGGAAGAAACACCCATATTCTTATGAAAAGGCCAGTATTTCTGTAGTAATTGCTAGAATGAAATATAATTTCTGGTTACTAAAATATCCCTACTAGTTCTATACGTTAATATTAAGGTGAATGACATACTCAATAATAGTGCAAAGGACAATCCAAAAGTGGTATGCAAAATCTCTTCCCCAGGAGTTTCAGTTTACTTTTTGGATCACATCCAAAGTTCTCAAATTTCTTTGAAATTCTTCCTATTGGTTTCAATAGGGTCAGGACCCTATAACATTATATCACTCTACATGTTGTTGAACCTAATATTGCTCAATTGTTGAACCTGAGGGTCAACAGTCTGGTAGTCCAGTATTTGCCTTGAAGAGATGTTTCCATAATATTTTTATCTTTTTCTACCATAATTTTTTGTTTAAAAGCACAATTTTTTTGTCTCTCACCTTCCTTCTTTTGCCACTGTTGCGGAAAACTGATGTAGCAGTTTTTAATTATGAAAGGCTCTGTTTGGCAGAGTACCATGCCTGCATTCTTGCATAATGCATCACACGTTCAACCTGTGCCTAAATTAGTGGCACTAATAATATAACTAAGAAAAACAAAACCACGTTCAGGTAGCTTAAAGCACAATCAAACCCATGCATCAATCAAAACTCATCAATTGCAAAAGTAAGGTTTGATACTCAAACTTTCAAAATCTCCTGACACGTGTTCATTTAATATTCCAAATTTAACATAGTATTAATTTTCACTTAGATGCTTCCTCTTCTTGAAAGCTCATTACAAGTTACATTGTCATCCTTGGATACTGTTTTTCAAGTATACTCATCTGGATATGAGTGCAAAGAAATCCATTGCATAAAAAAAATTAACCATTTTTCTTGAGGAGAGATATGCTTGGTAGAAAAAGGAACAATTAGTTGCCCACATAGGCAGCAACGTTCTATTTATGTGTATGTCTAAATGCAAATATGGTCAATTAAATTCTACCAAGTCCCAGATTTTATTTCAGCGTGGAGCTGGGGCTGACAGTGAGAAGATAACGTTGAAGTTCTGTCAACAGCTGCTTGTGGTCTCCTGGTCTTCTGGAGAAAAACTGGGGAGATTTTATCTCCATGCCAAAATCTTCCATCATATAAATCCAGATTGGTGCATACACTGCAAACAAGGGGAAAGCTTGTACTACACAGAACTATGATTGTTGCTTCACCCTTGAGACAGTATGTCTAACAGAGGAATAATGTATAGCTGGTTCAATCCTTCACAGATTTTTCAGAACTATTTTCATATTATAACCAGCACAAAAGAGATTTTTCTTCCTCCTTAGGATTAAAAAATTAACCTTCTATTAAATTGGAATAAATGCACACACTCATGAAGAGAAGTTTGCTTGTACTATGTTTAACACAGAGAACACTTCATCAACATTTAAAGACTTGCTGCTGTATTTTTCTTGTAAGATACCCATGTGAAGAACACCCTTGTGATTTATGAGTAGAAAATTTCACTAATTTATTCAGACTAAAAAAAATAAAGGAGACAAATCTCAGGCTTGATCACTCAGCAGTCATTCAATAGCTTACAAAAATGAAGCCTTTTGTATGTAGCAGTCCATAACACTAGCCAGATCCTCATTTAGGAAACCTTTCTAAGAATTAGGTTCATCTCATAAAAGTGACAAGAACTGTAAAAATTCAGAAATATTTTTGACATATGACTGGAGGTAGCATTATTTTCCTCATGCAACAAATGTTTCAGAATCTTGTTCAGCTTTAAGTACATGGAAAAGCTGTCCTCTTTGTTACTGCTTGTGTGAATTCTGGCCACACAAAAATGTTGTGTAGGTTTCATGCCTGAAAACCAAGGTTGTATATCTGAATCTCCAAAAGCAATACAATAAAATGTTTCTACTGTTTCTAATAAAACCCTTCAGAGTCCAGACTTAATTATATGTCTAAATATTGGCTTATCAAAATAAAAAAAATTTAATCCAACTACATGGAAATAAAGTAACACAATAAACAAGACAAGAAGAATAATGAATGTTTAATAATATGTCTGAGACTCCCAAATTCATTTTGAAGGGAAAGAGCTGGGAAAGGTTTTATTTATACAGCTTTGCTGTAGAATTGTATGTGACAATAGCTTGAAAACCTCAAGAATGTGATAACAATGCTAAATTTTATAAGTAGTGTAATTGGAGGTAAATATTTAAAGTCATAGCTGTCAGTAGTTTCCTTCTGGTTTTAATATTTTTATTTTTTATTTCAACTCTCTAAGAATACAGTTCTACCAGTAATCACTACCAAGAAAACCCTCAAATTATATGAATAAGGGGTGGATTTGTATTTGTAATACAAATAAAAGATGCTGAAGAACAGCATTCAGACTCAAGCATTTCTTTACAATGCGAATCCTCTGCCCCAAGGGCCACACGCAAATGAGCAGTCACACCACAGGTACACCTGCCATGATACAAACCTAGACCATGATCTTTTCCAAACACGCATAAAAGGTATTCACATGATGTGTTTCAATATGAAATGTCATAAAATGGATTTTTCCTGCTAGTAATAACCCCCTAAGATGCTGAAATTTTTCAGCATTAATTTTTCTCTTTCTTTAGTGAACAGTGGTCACCAAAAGAGATTATGACTGAAAAAAAAAAATCAGTAGACCACATAGGCATTCAATCAGACCTACTGACTTCTATTAGGTAATGAGTTATATTAATACTAAAAATGGCATATTAGTAAAAAATTACTAGATTTTTAAAAGAGAGTGTGTGATTGGGAAAATCAAGTTTATTAGTGTCTGAAAGTCAGAATGCTTTATAATATGTATTTTTTCCCTGTATAGTGGTAAATGAAAGATAAAAGAGAAGTTTCTAATCTAGTCTGTAATATCAATGGGCTTGCATTTAAGTCACTGTTTTTTTTCTCTTTACAGGGAAAAGAGTTCAGCCATAATAAGCTGCCCAATCCTTTAAGCTACAATTCCTCTGTGAGTAGTAAATTCTGTATAAATGTGCAAATTTTAGGGGGCATGAGGGAGGATTTTCTTCCAAGACAGAAAAATATGTAAGGCATTTTTATTTCAATTAAGCAATAAGTAATACTTTTGTGATGACAAAATTTATGTTTGAAATACCTATAAAATAATCATAGTAATTAAAATGTAATAGCCATCATATAGGATCCAATATATATACAGAATTATAGTAGTGCATTATTACAGTCTGGTGTTCACCTGTCCTGAGGAGTTATGTAGCAGGAACATTTCTGGGAGTTCTCTAAAATGTAATAAAACATTATTAGCACAGGGAATTCTGGACAGATGTCAAACTGGTCACAGTCTCTGCAGCTGAAGTGTTTCCTGCAGTAAAGAGCATGAATGCTGGGGCTAAGGTGAGGCACTTAAACCCAAGATTTAAATCGTGCAAAACCATGTACCTCTGGTGCTGCTGTGCTGGGAAGCAGTTACATTTCCATATGCAAAATTTGCTTCCAACACCTGAACATCCAAAAATATACCAAGGGCCCTGTTGCTTAGAAGTCTCAGTGAGCTGAGACTGTACTCACAAGCAGGCTACCCAGTTTTGGGTGTGATGGCTTCTAGATTTTGAAAACATCTTGCAAAATGGGAGGCTACATTGTCCATCATGATTCACAATGGGCATCTGAGTCCTGCTATGTGAAATTGCTCTCTTAAGATAACACAATGACTTTAAGTTAGGTAAATGAATGAAAATTACTCTATAAATGTTTGCTTTCTCTTGGGCAGAAGTCATTCCACTGCACACAGTTTAGCTTAGTATCTTGCTCTCAGGGGACTGATTTACTGGTAGGATCAGTAAAGTGATTTCTGCTTTCTCTGTCTATAATGCCTCATTTTGGTGATAGTGACAGATCTGGTGTCAGAGCTGCCTCACTTGTCTTCTGGGGAATTGAAGGGAGCCCAGAGAAGAGAATAAGTCTGAATTTAGACTAATCATTATTTCTGAGGTGCACAAGTTTCTTATAAAGCTAGTTGATTTTTCCAGTTGTAAAGTGGTAGGTTTTTACTAAATCTACTGACGCCAACACTCTGTTACTTTATGCAGCTTGAAAGTCATGCTAAACTGGTAGCTCAGTTATAAAGCAGAAGGGTTTTTTTTGGTGGAGTTCTTAATGCTATGAAACACGAGAAAATCTCAAGATTTTTCCTGTCTTCTGTACATCTGCTGCATATTCAGTATGATGCTTGAAAAAGCACAATCTGCTTGACAAAGAGCTGAGAATACATATTTTTACTTCAATTAGGATTCCACAATCAGAATTCCACAGTTGTTTTCCAGATGAGGTGCTGGCTCTTCCTAACTGGTGACCCTGGCAATTCTGCAAGCAAGTATAACCTTATTATGATGAATTATCCCATGACCAAAATTTAGCACCATATTTATGTGTGTGTCCTTTCTTGGTTCTTCCTCTTACCCAGCAAAAGCCTCAGAGGCTCTTCTGTTGAGTACTCTGTCAAGCAAAAGGGACTTTTTTATTTTAACAGTTGACAGCTGGTGGGTGGATACTGTGCTCTAATATAACAAATATATTTTGAAAATTCCCAGGAAAATACTAGTTCAGAGTGACAGATATGAAAACCAATTTTTAATATTTTTTCATCTCTGGAGTTCAATTTGGAGAATTCCCAGATGTTTACATATACTAATTAGAGAGTAGTGTTCACCTTGTATGGGGACCAGGACAAGTTTATATGAGGTACTTCACAATCTGCTAAAATGTGACAGTCCCAACAATGATGAAGATNGAAAATAATTAGAAAAGGAAAAAATTAAGAGATCACATGAGCTTTTCAGAGCAAGATAGAAACTCAGTCCTAGTGTCAGAACAAGAAACAAAATATCATTTGCCTGTCCCAACAAATGCTTGTTCAGGTTATAATCCAACTGACTCACTGCCAAGCATGTCTTATATTTAGCCTGCACAACTGAAATGCCCATATTACAAGTCTAAATAGTCTCACTTTTCTTTAAATTCTCCAAGGAATAAAGGCCTAAAAAGAATTGGGGTTTCAAAGTCCCTTGTGGTAACAGAAATAAGTAGAAATATTTTTGGTACCCTGATACCTCCCCGTTGGTTACACGTAGGATTTATTTCACTTTTCTCAAACATTTCAGCACTCTCTGAATATACTGAGATAGAGTTATTCCATGCTGATTAAAATAAGCAAATGACCCAAGGCATTTTAGTAAAGATGAGACAGAAGTGTGACTGAATTGGGAAGGTCATGGAAACAAGAGACAAAAGCTATAAATCTATTTAAAAGTAATGTCTATTGAAATTTTATAACTAAGGCCAGAGTTGAAGAAACCTACACAAATGCTATAATTTTGTGCTGCATAAGGCATCCATAGATGCCCTTCTGAGAAACCAGAAAGAGTGTGTCAGTCTAAGATTTACATTGTTGAAGTCCACCAATGACACTATTAAAACAAGCTTTTCTAATGTACTCTTTTCCATTCTACTTCTGTTGCTGGGTACACTGTCTGTTTTTCTAGTGAAATTTAGTCACATAATACAAATATTAGTAAGCAGAATGTGAAATATAATGAAAATATGATTTAGTTATGCTTGGCTCCAGTAGACTAAAGAATATCAAACATTATCAACAGAGATTTTCCTTTTATGGGGGAATTTGATACAGTGGTAAAAGAAGGCAGGGCAGGAAGAGGTTGAAGTTATGCTAAATTGGCTACAGCAGTTTAATTAGGGATTTGGATAGAAAATGTTTTCTATTAAGTCCATGCTTATTTTTAGCAAGTCCTGTAGCCTTTAAATTAATGTGATACACAGATGTTTTACAAGCATGAGTTATTTACTGAAGCATGTTTACTGTTGAAACACAGTAGATTTACTGCCAAAAATGCTCCCTAGCTGTTTTAAATGGCAGTAACAGACATGCTTTTACTGAAGTTTATTACTTCTGTTTGGGCTGCCGAAAATTTCATAAGGTGACTAGAGCTCTTCAAGAACCCTCATCTCATAGGAACAAGAGTCCAGATGTTCATTATTTCATTCAGTTAACTTCAGTTTTATGCAGAAGCTGGCATCAGGAGTGGTTTTGAACCTCCTGCTTTGGAAGTAAGTTTAGGCAGCAGTGTCACCCTCAGCTGTCCTAACTGGTCCTGTGCTGAGGACCATCATGGAGACAGGTATGCCTCAAAGCTCACTTTGCTCTCTCCTCAGCCATCACAGCTCACAGTTCCATCAAACCACAAAAGGCAGCTTCAGGAAAGGTGCTAATAGAGTACCACAGTTATGTTGAATGTCTTCTGTTCTGTTGCCCATGCTATGGTGTCAGTAATCTGCAGCAGAAGATGAAGGCACCCAGCATTAGCCTGCCACCTTTACAGCCATGGATATATTCATCTACTTAAGCCCCTGTTAATCATGTGTAAAATGCATACATTTCCATTTCAGTAGTGCAGTTTTATTGCGATGTTACTAGGCAAAAATTAATAATATTGAATTTTGCCTCTTCTGATGATGATAATTTTGCTCAGACACAGACTTGCAGGCTTAGGAAGCTCTTGAGTCACAAAATATTGGAGGCTGGAAGAATATTTTGGAATTACTAAATCTTTGACTGAATATATCTAATATGTTTTCTCTGTTCTGAAATTTCTCACCAGACATCTGGTTTTTGCCTTATTAAAGGAGAATGAGTTTGTGGAGGTAAAGTCATTGGGCTGTCTGGTCTTGGCACATAAACTTTTCTTTGACTGAGAAAAAACACAGTGACAGCAGAGAGATCAAGCAGTGCTTGGCAAGTAAGAATTGTGAAAAATAATGAAAAAAAAACAGGACAAGTTTCAACAAAGGCCATAGAAAACAAACAACCAAAACCACAGAAACTACCACACAATAGGAAAGTATTTCTCAGTCGCACACCATAACCACACAGAAGGCAGGAGATCTACACATACAAATGTTAATACCCAAAAGAATGAAGAACACCTAAAAGTAGGATGGAATTTGACCTTCATGTCAGTTTATAATCAGTCATTCTTGGAGCCAGGATGGAGTCTGCATGATCTTCTGAGAGACTTTAATGGTACTCTCCGTTCTGCTATAGAAGATTGACTTTCCTTCTGCTTAATAATGACAACAGCACTAGCAGTACTGTGAGTTGGAAAAGTTGACTTGGAAAGCAAAAGACTAACCAGCTATTTCAGGATGGGTTTTTGTGAGAAGCAGAAGATAAACAGAGACCGAGGAAATAATTTTTGAACTGTCACAGCTATAATGATGAAAACACCACACTAATAAACAAACCACATTTCTTGACCAGTAATGTTTCATTTCATGCTTGCGGCATGGAAGGATATGTACTCCTGACAAAGTTCCTAAAGGACATCCATTGCCATAGTTTTAATTTCACCTGTATCAAGCACAGTCAAGGATTATATCCCACTATATTGATATTAGAGATCATTACCAAGGACTCAGCCTGTGAGTTGTGGAATGTGGATGAACTGCTGGAGTCAGTGTGATTTTTCCATGTCAACCACACATCAATCACGATGCAGCTGTGCAGAATCAGGAAGCATGCCATGGCTACACCCATCCTGAGTGTGATCTGCAAAATGAGGAGGGATGGAGGGTATATTCCCTATCTTCAAGAGAGACCTAGGTAATTATCTACTGAGTTACTTCAGTCAAATTTCAGCAATTACAAGGCAAGAAACTATGTCCAGCTGTTATAGAGAAGTGTTCAAAATCTCAAGAAAATTATTTCATCACTGATGGAAATGAAAATCAATATTATAATGAGCAAAATTAAGCCAGTAACTCTGTTGTCAGAGAGCTCAGACTCTGATCTTACATAAATGCTGTTCTAGAACTTAACATATCATTGATTTGTCCATATTATAATGTGATTAACAGAAACATTTTTTTAGCAATTAGTTTAGTTCTTTAAAATTTAATCAGAATTCATTTTATTTGTGAGTCAGAGTGTACTTTACATAGAAATATAACATAATGGCAAGTATCAGTAACCTTAGATGTTTTATACTTATCTCTTTACTCTAGGTTGAAGGCATAACACTGTTTGATTTCACAAGTAGCTGCTCTTTTCACAGCAACCAGGCAATGGCAACTGCAACTGTATTTCCAAACAAAGGAATAAATCTTCCTCCAACCCTCCATACCTGCCACTTTCTTAGGACAACCATTTTCCAATTATCTTTACCAATCTGAGGGGATGCAAAGGCATACAGAAGTTCTTTTTTTCAGCCCCTCCTTCCTTTACCCCTTTTTTGAATGAAGCTATACTTTAAGAAGAAAGTTCAAGGCTGCACATTCTTCCCACATATATGCACCATTAACTGCAGCTCGTTCAAAGAGCAAATCAGCAATTTCTTCATTATTTTTTCTCTCCTAATGGGCATTTCAAAATGCTTTTCTTTCAACAGCTCTATCTTCTGCATCAGGAAATCCAGGCATTCACCTTTAAGTGCCCACTTTTGCAGCATCATGACACTTAATCATCATGGCAGGGATGACATATTTGGGTCTTGCCATCCTGCAACTTTAAAATGCCCAGGCTTTGAACAGGAACAGAACACTCTGAATTTACTTTAAAGAAATTGCAGGGGTGTAAAAAGCATTTAAAATGAATGCAACAAACACTGAGGGAGAGTTTTAAAGATTCAGGAGGACTACTGACAGATTTGATGTTATGTCTCTCTGTTTACAGTGAAGATGAAAAAAGGCCTGAAAATAGATTGCAGGGTAACCTTGTTTAAGTATTTTTATACATTCTATGTGTTATGTGAAAGTATCCTATGAGACATGGTAATGAAATTAGATGCTTGCCTTCTGTTTGACCTCACTTTGTTCTGTCTGTAAAAATGGTCACCAATGTTTGATTCTACTGATTCCTTTTTGTAGGAAACAAAGAGATTAAACGATGTTGCAAGGCATTGAGTACAAAACTACTCTGTTACTGAGGTTGTTCCAATGAAGAGAGAAAGCATGCAATTGAATGGATCATATTGTGAAAAGCAATCCACTCAAATGGAACTAATTCCCAAATCTCAAACCAAAACTGAATGATTGCACTATAATGTTTATTGTACTCAATTTTATGGATAACTTTGCCAGATATACATTGTAAAAAGCTATTGTGTATGATAGCATAACATAAATCAGTCAAATATAATTTGGACAAGGAAAACCAGAAGGATGCGTGATGTCTGTACTGAGTTTGTGTATCTTATGCACAGGGAGTTTGCTGATTTTGATTTTCATGAAAATGAAATTTGATTCTAAACATATAAAAGTAGCCAAGTTAAAAATGGCCATACTGTACATACAGATTTGGGATGTAAGCTCTAGCCTTTTAAATGCTTAGTTTGGATCAGGACATCTGGCTTCATAAATAAAATTATGGCATTTCTTCCCTTTCACTTTTACTCACCTCACTTCACTACAGTTCAAAAATACTGTCAACTGAGAAAAACAGAAAATTTATTTGTGTGTCTTGTTCCTTTTTTAAAAAATGAATTCTTCAGAACAGCTATTCTAGTACATTATTTGTAAGATGAATAATCTTTAATAGCAAATAATGTTCTTTAGTACACAGAGAATTAGTAAATCTACTAAAGATAGATTCAGTGTTTACACTTATATTATGAACTCAGAAAATCAATTCACCGGATTAGTTTGTAATGTTTAGCATTTTTACAGTCCCTTCTATGCTCCTACACCCACAATTCAAATTCCCCAAAATAAATTATATTCTACAATCACAGTCAAAATTACTTTAATGTTTTATACAAAAAAATTAATTTTATGAAGAAGGAGATATTTTAAGGAAAACTGACCCACAGGATGGGAGAAGTCTTAGGTTATGAAGTCCAGGGGCAGCACTGTAAAATTCCTTTCTGTTTTCTCAGCTTTATCAAGTACAATTGGCTCACTGGATCAGAGCTGTCAGCCACCAGAGCAAACTGATTTACCAGATCCCCTGCGAAGCATTTGTACCATGCATAGCACTAATACTTTGTGTCAGAGCCATGCAATTGTCAGGCTGCAGCTCCCTTGTATTGGAGACATGGACAGCATGGTGCAGGGCTTTGCCAAGGACGAGATAGACATAACCTTACAATAGCAGAGACAACTGAATGAATGAGAAGAGAATGGAAGAATTTGGCTGTGACTCAGGTGAAGCTGAACCTTAGAAATAATACCGCTTTTCTACTATCTCCATGCAGAATCGTCACTGAAGAGTCATACCAGTGGGCTTGGCCTAGTGGCTTCTCTAGGGCATGTGGTGCATCTAGGAGAATGTATTTGGATTTCCCAAAGGCAGGAGTTACATGAAGAAAATAGAACAAGAGTAAGTAAGATGAAGCAATATTTTACATGTGCTTCTTAAATCCTTTCTGAGTTAGGCCCATGAGATTTAAGGTGAGCAATGAAAGCTGGTGCTGTTGAGTATCCATATCCTGTACAGCATTCTTCAATGGGAGCTAAAATGTTCTAGCAATGGAAATCAAAACAAAATAATCTTGCCTCAGAGTATTTTTAAAATTATTTTACAGGGCCATTTGCAACATTTCATTGCATTAATAGTAGAAAGAGAAAGGTAATTTTCATATTATTTCCTCTTGGTCTTCATGATTTTGTCACCAAATCCATGCTGGTGACATCAGGAATATATTTCTATTGCACTCCACTATCATCCAGCTTGCGGCACTTTTTGGAGGGCCAGGTGTCTCCAATTTAGAAGAAATTATTAAAATCTGTTCAGCTGGTTCTGCATCAAATAACTCTGTAATTGCTTGGTTCTAGGGCTTTCTGCCATCTGAGGCTAAAATGGCAACCATCTGTTAAGAGTTCCTCCACTAAGTATTTTTATTCTTATTCTGAAGAACATCAGGAAAAAAAGCTAAAAATACCTCCAAAACTTTCTTCGTTATAGCACATGGTTTTGAATGGGGCTCTGAAACATGCATCTCCTAGTTCTTGTCATGTTTCTGCACTGATTGACTGTGCAGCAGAAAGAATGTTTTGCTTACCATGAAACATTACTATTTCATGCTAATGATCACTCACAGGAAAAACAACTATTGTTTTGTTATTATTCATTCATCACTATAATGCCTACAAGGTGTGAGAGCTCCATGGTGTAAATTAAAGAGAATTCCTGGTCTAGAAAGCATTAAGGATGGTATTTTCTATAAAAGTTTCTGGAAAATAAACATTCACATTCTACAATCTAAGGTCAATTTGTCATTTAGGATAAGGTCTAAGTTGAACAACTTGTGCCATCTCAAAGTTAAGTGTCTATCGAAACCTAGTCCTCCAGGTTTCTTCTGTACTCAATACAAAGGCAGGAACATATCTACTGAACAATTCACCTTAATATTCATGGCCTTTGGACACTTTCTTTGTTCTTCTGTATGCTCTTCTCATAAAATGAAGTGCTTAGTTTTTCCAGCTCTCTGTGAGTTTCCCCAGTTTTATAACTGCTGAGGCCCCATCTATTTTCTTACTAAAACTTCATTTTCAGACACTAACTTCCTTTGTATTTAGCAACAGTGAAGATTATATGAATAAATCTAGTATCATAACGCAGGAATTAGATGATTTCTGGTTTCTGAAAAATGTACATTTTGGGTTTTGATTTTGCTGGTGGCTTGGTTTTGGGTTTGGTTTTATTTTGTTTGTGCTTGGGGAATGAAAGGGAGTGGATAGTATCATGCTGTTGTCTTAAACATCTGTGTCTTGAATGCCAGCCACACAAAATAACAATTCCCCTTGAAGAACCTAAAGACTAAAAGAACTATGAAAGTAGAGTTTCCCGGTAGATACCTGAGGAACAGAGGGACGAGTTAACCAAAACTTCAAAAGATGTTCAGAGCAAAGGTTGGAGCGGACTCTTAATTTGGGAATACACATTTTTGTGTTCATCACTGTAGCCTCTTCAGTTTTTTGTAGGGCTTCTCTTTGTCATTTCAATAGACAACTGTCAATTCCATCTCCTCACTTCCGGAGAAGCCAGCACTCTGCCACCATGTTCCATGTGTCAGGCTCTTAATAAGTGCTTTTATTCCCTGCTCTCCTTGTCCTAAAACTATAAAAGAGGATAGAATGTTGGAGAAACTGACTGCTAAAGTGTTACATCTATAATATTTTAAAAGGTAGGAAAAATGTTTTATTATTTTAATAAAGATTATTGCTCACCTTCATAAAACTCATGGCCCTAACATGGAAAGTATCAGGAAGAACATGTAAAACTTTACTTTTGACTTACTAGACAGATCAAGTATTTTCACCCCTTCTACCACAATTTTGTCTTATAGTAACCTGTCTTGGTTTTGAAAGACAGATGCCTGCCAAGGAAGGCAGGAGCTTCTCTTCGAATAGAGAATGTAAACCACCTCCCTCCAAATTATTTAAAGGGGCTCTCAGGCAAAGATATGAGGATAGGAATAACAGTTCTTTATAAACAAAATAAAGTAAAACAAAAAAACCAACAAACTACAACCTAATAGGAAAATTAGAATAAGATGTAGTATTAAACAAAAAACAAAACCTGACAGTTAGAATACAACCTGACATCCTGTCATTCAGGGTGTTGGTGGCAGTCCAGTTTGAATGGTGGTTCCAGTAGTCCTCCTGGAGTGTCAGATGGTTCTGCTGAAGCAAAGATCCTGTAGNACAGGAGATGGTCCGAGGGAGGAGGCAAGGAAAACACTGCCCCTCCTGATTTTAACAGTTCATGAAGATAGAGATAGAATACAGACCTTCTGGAATATTTTTACATTGTAACCTAGAACATAACCTTAAGAAGAAGTAGGCTGGAGGTGAGCTGTAATGGCTGGCTGCCTGGAACTTTTGAAGCAGGAATATATTTCTTGGCCTCTACTTGCACAGTGAATGGCACAATATAGCCTTGAATACGAGTTTCACTCATTTATATTTTATTCTCTAATGCATTACTTCAGAGTTACTTTTAAATTGTTAGCATTTTAGATAAATATAAAAATAGGAAAATAGCTTCAATTTCCATTTGTGTTTAATATTAATTTTGTGTCTGAGTCATTAGTGATCCCACAGGAAGACCAACTGCCCCATATACTATATGAGGATCTCATTCCTAGGCCCAGCAGTATGGTAACAGTTTATAGAACTAATTTACTACCTGATGTTTTTACAATGCCTTTGTGCCATCATTAAGCCACCATTAATTTTCAGACAGAGCCTTGGTCAAATGCTGAACTATTCTCACTCTTCCCTTTCTGGTGCAAGCAACAGGGGATTCAAAGTGACAGAGCACCCAAGAGCTGAGAGACAGCCACAGGCAACTAAGGGGGTGGGATGAATGCCCCTTGGTTGCTAGTATAATAATCTTCTCGTAGAGATTGAACAAAATGCTGGACTCTCATGTAAAACAGTGGTCATCTCTCACTAGAGGGACAAAGAGATGGCCACGAGCATGTGTTTTCAATCCATGAGTTTAATGACATTTGGAAAATGTATGTTATTGGAGATCGGGGAACTGCTTTGTTCTAAAGCCCCTTTTCTTGACAGAGGTCTCCTCACCAGCACAGTCCAGTCTGCAATTTCTTCCCAGAATCCTCTGGACAGTCTTTTCTGTCCTATTTTCACTTCAGAACTCCAAGCCCCCAAGAGTCTTTCTGTGACTTGACGCCCAACCACAGCAGACCACTCCCAGACAGCTCACTGAGTTGTGGTCATCCCAGGATGGACACTCACTGATACAGCCTTCAGCCCTCCCACCTCGGTGAAGCATCACCTGGGGACTGTGCACTAAGCCTTGTACTTTGTTAATTCATTAATGTCCTTTAATGGCTCTTAGATCATTGTGGTAACAGAATTACTGTGGCCAGGAATGCTGTTATAGGGCAAAAAATAAAACTGGAGCTAAATTGAGTGTGACAGTGACCACAGAGAAAAATAACATTGCTAATGGAGTTCTTGGACTGCTCAGATTCCACAGGCAACACTGGGATTGTAAAACAAGACTTAGTTTTATTTTATGCATAGCAACAACATCAAAACTGACAGAAACAAGGGCTGTTAGATAGAAACATACCAAAACCATGCTTGTGTCAGAGGAGTTTTGACTAATGAACTGAAGACAGGAGGTCTGAAGCGATATATTCAGTGCTATGGTTAGTAGCAGCACTGTAACTTAGCCAAATATGATTTTCTTAGCTCCATTTTGTTTCTAGTGGGGGAGCTGCCTTGTTTCTCTGCTGTTGTTAAATTGAGGAGACTTAATACCAAAAGAAACTTCTTTATGGAACAACATTGTCACAGCAAGGAAAACTGAATAGTGGACACTATATCAGCATGCTCAGCTTTTGCTCAGCCTTGCCACCTCCTGAGCATAGCATCAGGGACCATGGACACAGGAGTGTGGGAACCTGACATCAGCTGGTGTTAGAGTGCAGAACACGGGCATGACTTGTAAGAAGGAATCTTCCACAGCACTATGGCTGGGAATGAACGCAGAGGCTGTCAGAGCTGTTTGCAGTGAATTAACAGAAGTCACATTAGTATCCTGGATTGAATGAAGCTTTTTGCCATGCTTGGATCTTCATTATGGAAAGTTAAACCAACAATTGGGACATTCAGATTCAAATAAAAGACATGACACACCGGAAGATGGAAATGAGGGAAGCAAAAACTGAGATGTTCATTACTCTAGTGCATAATGTGGCATGTAAATACTTTATCCATATAATCCCTTTTCATAATTCAGAGAATACTTTAAGCTTGCAATAACAACTGCCAGGATAATAACCAGGAAGCACATAGAACACAGAATAAATATTCCTTTCTTTTCAGCAAAGATTTAGGTAGAAATAGATCAATTTAGGTAGCAATCAAACCAATTGAACTTGTCAGACAGGTAGATAAAAAAAATGAAATTAAAATATTATTTTTCAATTCTTGATATTGAGCTGTCAGTATCATCAGAAAAAAAAAAAGATAAATTCCAACTTTAATAATATACAGTCATCCATGAACTGTGTTGGCACTGGTAGTATCTCTTTGGGGAAGAACAATAGTCTCAAAGATTCAAACTTGAAAGTATTCACAAAATTCTGCTAACAAAAATATTTTAAAGACTGAAATCCAAAGGAGAAAGAACATGTGAGAGAAGTAAATGTAGTACTCATGGTTATGTATGCATAAGCCTGTGCAGAAACTCTAATACAGAACACTTGTACACTTCTGTAGATTAGCTGACATGAAAACTTCCCCAAGGGAGATTTCCATTCTAAAAAAGCAAACACACCCCTCAGAAAAATCTCCCTCAGAATATACTCAGATTCAAGGAGAAATCCAGTAAAAATAGCGTGCTATAGACTGATGTAACTCATCATGCGTAACACACTCAATGGGAGCAAGTGGAGGCATAAGTGAAACTGTCTGTATAATTAAGTCCTTCCAGGGGCATTTTATTGCTTACTTGCATGCTTGCTTTTATTCAAACAAAGGAAAGAGTAAAGTGGAGGGAAAAGAGGATTCTGATAAACTCTTTGTGAGAGACCTAAATCTTTTTCTTTAACTTTACTTTCCAAGTGTCTAAGCTTTCTTGTCCTTCCTATGACTGAACAGGCTGCCACTCTCTGTAACTGTAGCTCTTCAGTCTCATAACACCTCCAATCCTTGGCTGCCTGCCTTCTGGAAATATGGCATAGACAAATGGCCTGAGAAGCTACTTCCCTTGGAAAACCCTGGCTTAAATGTCATGTCTGACACAATTGGGCAGAATCAGCCATATCCAGTAACCCTCCACATCTGGTTAGAGCCAGATGTCACACTGACACAGTAAAAACCCATCTACCTTACTCAGAAATCTTTCCCCCAATGTCTTTACAAGAAATACTTCAGGAAACTCTACTACATATGTAAAAAAGGTGAAGGGGCTGTTTCTGGACATGCTTCTTCCAACATTTTTTTGATGCACTTGCTGATGCTGTCTGCTGGTGCACCAGAGCATAAATAAAAGGGCACAGTTTCATCAGTATCATCACTTCTCTTGACTTGGTATTCCTGATCTACATGACTGTCACTCAAATGTCAATAGGGATTAAAATCAACTACGCCAGTCTTTTCAGGGTCACACTCTTAACATTCTTCCAAACCTTGTGTTTTTATTTCTTCAATTCATAAACAAATTCAATATATCATTATGCTTAGAGTCAGTCCTCTAAATCACATAGGTTTTGTGATCAAAAGCATGTGCAGAAGAGTTTTGTAAGGAAAGGGGCTCTGTTATCACTAGATCCTGTTGAAATAAAGCCAAACCACTAGAAAGCACAGTACACTAATGAGATTAGTCCAGTGTCAAGGTTTCTGCATAAAACTACAAAAAATACCAGAACAATGTGGTGCTAATGTGCTAGTACTGCTATTACTGTCAGTTCCATACGGATGCTTTATAGTGCCAATACTGTCATGGTCTTAAAATATGAAGGTTTCATTAACGTGTTCCTTGAATCTGTAACTTAATCCCTTAGGGATTATCTTTCACTCACTGGAAGACTTTTTCTTCCATACATGTCTGATTTCACTCAATATTTATTTTAATTAGGCTTGTCTTGAAAATGAAAATGAGAAAGTATTTCTGTGCTTAATTATAAGAAGTGTTTACTTGACACTGTGTCAGGAGGGAAATATGGTAACCCAGATTTTGTCACTTTTGTTAAAAATTTAATTTTACACTGGCCATGTACATTTTCCCCTTACATCTCGAAGTGGCAGTACTCTGGGTAATACTCCTATTTCTTATAAGTTGATCAAGGAAATTATGAACAACTGGAGAAGTTGCTGAGACTTTCATATTTCCAGATTAGCCACTATAAAAATTAAATCACACAGAATTCTGTGTTTTGAAGAGTTTTGAAGAATTTGCATTTCTTGTACTTTAGCAGTTTTAACACTGTGAAGATTTCACTTCCAAATTGGATTAAGGATAGAATTTTTATTTGCTTTGTAAACTGCTGGAGTTTGCATCATGTTGCACATTCTGTAATGTCCAGCATAATTATGCTCTTGTTCTTGTCAGCTTCTATTTCACAAAAAAACAATCTCTGTTGTATCAACTTCCTTAGGGCAACATATATTAGCACGTTAGCTAGTGTTTTGATTGATTCCTTCTTCACTGTCCTCCTTGATTTGTTTTCTTCTTTTCCTACTACAGAAACCCCACATCCAGCCCAAATCTTCAATCAGAGAGTTAAATATTTATTGCTCACTCCGTTTACTTTTCTATGTTTTGTGATTTGATTGCATAATATTTAAAGAACAAGATGGGAGATTTCTGCTAAAACAGATGCACATAAATAAAACATCATTGCAACATTGTAGTCTTCACATTGGCTTTTCCCGACCTGTCCCTCACAAATGGCAAATACCTCTGATGTTGGAGGTGTTGGAGGGAAGCCTTCATTGTGGTTTCCACTATATGCTTTCCCAAGTGGAATAGGAAAACAAAAAATTTTGCTTTCTTCACTAAATTCCTCCCTGGAAATGGCAGTGGTCCCTTGGTAAGTGGAAATTCGTTAACAGTTATAACAGTTGAATGGAAAAGAGAAGAGAATATGTTTGCAATCTAGAGGAGAAGGTATATTTAGCCTCTGAATTTATATTTCCATTTTTTCAGATTGATGACCATCCTCTGCATTTCCCTTGAAATGTATTGTCATGGAACCACTACAGGGTGGTAAAACTTAAAAGAAATAGTTCAAAGGATTCTTTAGAATTACATTTAACAGTGTACTAGATTAATAGCTTGACTTTGACTCTAGTGGGCTAAATGACATCATTGTTATACTGTGGGAGAAAGAAGTTAAGTTGGAAATAATATTGTTCAGAATCTTATCAGTAATATTTATGAAAGTATTAATATTACATCAGGGAAACAGTTGAGCTGAAATCCTGAAGAATGTGTTTTATATTATAAACTTCCATAAACCATTGACAGAGAGCAGCTTTAGCATTTGGCACAACTGTTTTCTCTCTGAAATGCTATTTATGGCAAAAGAACAAAAAAATCATATATCATATTTTCTTCTTGTTCTCAGATTTCTTTAGTATTGACTGATATATTTATGGCATATGAATACATAATGTGCAGATGTATGTGTGAATAGCTACAAAGAAATTAGTTAATTCAATATTTTAATCTTCATCTAGATCATTGATATTTGAGAAAAACAATCCAGATATTTTGAAGGAAAAAGTTATTGTGTTATTTAGTCTTTTTGGAAACAAAAAGAATATTGAAACAAAATTGGATATTTTTAGTAATCCTTGTCTACAGAAATATGTACATTTTTTTCTTTAAGAATGATTAATATATTATGTCTGAATATTGAGACACTAATGGCATAATTATACATATTGATAAAATATAGGAGCAAAATTACTTTATACATTCATACCAGTTTTTTCAATTGTATCCAGCATTAGAGATAGATTTATGGTATGTACTAAGGTATTTCATTCTGTTTTGGTCGTATCTTTAATATGGAGGTACACTTAAACTGCTGAAGGTAAGTTTTATAGTTCTCTTATGAGATATCATTTTATACTTAATTTGGGAAAAATAGACTTTCAATATGGAAAAAGTAGAAGAAAATACTCTTTTGAAGACATCCTTTGGAGAAGAAATATAAAAATTTTAAATTGGAAAAATATAATGATGACAAAAAGCAATGCAATGATATCTTACTAGTGTTATACACTTTAAAATTTCCTAAATGATAGATTTTCTTCATTATATAAAACATTTTGAATGTCATAACTGGAAGTTTAATAACATAATTTGAGTAAACATAGTTTTATAGTAAAATTTTGCTGTTCTTTTTGACTTCAAATCTTCCTCATTATTTTGTTAAAATCCATTGTCTTTACCAGGTTTTAGATATAAAGCCTTAGGAAAAAAAAAGGCAAAACTAAGAGAAAACATGGAAAAAGAAACATAATTTATGGAAGATATTCCTTTAAAAATAATAGACACCTTCAAATCAGGCAGTTGTAACATTCCTATAAATGACAAAGCAGTTTGCTAGAAGTGCAGTTTTAGGGGATTTGGATGTAATTGATGGGCCTGGAAATGCTATCCCCCTCTCGATTCCAGGTACAAATGTGTACACACTAAGAGTCTGCATGCATTCTGTGACTTTGGTTATATCTGTTCTGAACTGCAAATGGCTGTTGTCTTTCAGGTGAGGGTGCCAGCTCCTTTCAGAAGATGCTGATCAGTTCCTGACTTGGTGCCATGAAAGGTCCATGTGCACTGATCCTGTGCTTTATACTGAGATCCTTTCTGTGCCTTGCTGTTCTTGCTCAGAGCTTTTCCTTTGCCTTAGCTTTTCGTTTTATTTCCTGCAGTGGAAGTGTCTATTCATCTGCACTTGAAATGGTATCTGACTCAAGTAGACAATAATTCTTTAGCCAGTTTCTGAATATATTTCTGTTGGAGACAGTTATTACTGTCTAACTGAGAGATGTTCTCACTGATGACAGAAGATCTTAGGCACAATTTGTTTCTAAGATTTTTTCTTTCCTCTTAATTGAAAACTATCTATAAAGTCAATAAACTCATTAGCCCTCATATTACTGTAACAACGTACTGGAACACAAAAGTTCTGGGAATCAAATTTAAAAGCAAATGTGAAAGATAAAAATGTTCACTGCTTTCTTACTGTCAGTTCCAATGGAGTTATGAACTGCCATTTGTGGTAACCATGGCACATTTTATGGAAAATAAAAAATAAGTTTGGATTTCTGTGCAGTAAATCTTGATATATGCACTGGATGATTTAAATTTCAGAAGAATTTCTGCAAAATTCTATATACAAGCTAGACAGAAAGTTAAAATGTGGTTCTCTCACCACACTACTTCAATAAGGTTATTAATGAAGTAAACAACTATACACAAAAGACACATTGAACTTTTGTTTATCAAAACATCCAACTCTGAGTCCAGTACAACTAGGATATACCATACACATACCACCTTCTCAAAGGGATGCTAATGGCTTCAGTCATTGAAATATCTGTCAAATCAGGAAAGACTGGGAGAGCAGAGGCTGTTTAACCCAGGCTTGAGAAGGCCTGGGGAAGAGTGAAGAAGAGAGAAGCAGACTTCTCAGTGGTGCCCAGTGACAGAAGAAGAGGCAATGGGCAAAAATGGAAATACAGGAAACTCCATTTAAATGTTAGAGGAAGCTTTTGTGCTGTGAGGGTGGTCAAACATTGGAACAAGTTGCTGAGAGAGGTTGTGGAATCTCCATCCTTGCAGATATTCAAAACATGACTGGAAATGAGCAGCCATATCTGGCTGACCCTGCTCAAAGTGGGACTGGACTGGATGAGCTCCAGAGGTTCTGTGGGGTGAATGAAGGTGCTCCAGCCTTAGTCACACTGCAGCTCCCTTTGTTGATACTGGAGAAGGCTCATCATAACAACTTGCTAAAGTTTCGCTGAGATTAAAGTCGCATAAGAAAAAATCTTGTTAAATTTTGGATTCAGAATGCCTATTGCTGATATAAAGGTTGCATGATGCCGCTGTTCAGTATATTTTTGATCAGTGCTTGACATATATCACACAGTTTCTGCTTAATATTCTAAATGGTAGTAGTAAGTGTTTAATACCTGTACTTAAAAATCTCTTTAAGTTACAGTCTTTTTTGGTGTAAATTTAAAAATGATGTGAATGAAGAAGTAACAGTAGCATGCTTCTTTTCCTAAGAACAATGTATGGATGCAACTTAATTGAATTGATAAATTAAAACCTTATGAATTATTTGAAAAGATGCACTTAAATTTTGTAAAGAAATTATGAACTTTTATTTCATGGAAAAAGTACAGTTAAAAAAAATTGTAAGATTGGCAAGTGAAAATAATGGGGATTGCACTGTACTTAGTTGTTCCTCACAAAAATTTTCATCTTAAAAACTCATTTATCAAGTATGAATCAAATGCCTGCCTTTTATTTAAAAGGTCAGAATAGACTTTCATATTTTGAAGGCTTGTTTCCATACCCAAATTAAAAATTAATGTATAAGAGAGGTTATGTAGCTTTTGGCTACAGTTCCCTTGCAATATATTAATTTTAGATGTGTTATAAGAGTGTTACAGAAGGATGTTTCAAGATAATAGATTTACCAGATAATGAAAATAAAACTGCTCTTAGTTCATACCAGCATATAGAAAGAGCAGAGCAAGCCAAAAATATTCTAAAAAGAGATTATAACTTTATGCTTAAAATAGAAAATATTTTGATTATATGTTTGCCTTTTGATGAAAATGTAAATGATGAAAAGTACTTTGACTTGCNTCCCAAACACAAACACGCATCAGCTTTCAGACTGCCAGGGAAATGTGATGGACCCATAGTCACATTTCAAAGGAGCAAAAGCTCATGGGAAGCCAGAAGTGCAGTTTGAAATGTCAGTCTTTCAGCTTGTAATAAAGAGGTTTCTATATCAGCTCGAGCTACATCCCATTGCAACCATTGTTTATACTGCTCCAAAGAACCTTGCAGATGTCTCTTACATCACATCACCCAGACACAGAAAAGTGCTGTATCTGCCTAACATTTTTATTATCCCTGGTCACTGACTTTGGACAACTGCAAAGCATGTGCTATGTGCAAGTTACTTCCTTCCCTATATTATACTTTAACAAGATAGAGCCTTCCAGAAGAGAAGATGTTATTTGAATACTTTAAATTGTTTTGAATTGTTGTAGAAAGCCTTCTGTTAGAGCTATGCAGTACTGGAGAGTATTCCCTTCTTCCCATTTCTTAGGCCATATTAAAGTGTACAGGAAATATAAAATTGCACCAAGGTCCTTGATTCTGGTGATTATCTAAAAAGAAGTATTACTAAGGAAGAGATCATTAAAAGATCCACGTGCAGATGTGCAGTTACATATATCTTTGATTATTTCTCCATTTTCTTTCATGAAAATTTTACTGATCTTGGTCACTAAATTTAATAGCAGAAGCCACATATATCATGACTGATGTCATTGATGGGAGATGTAGCCTCACACTTGAATTTACATTCTTAATACTAACCCTGTTGTCAACTGAGAATCCATTATCTTGATTTGACTAATGTTTTCTTTAATTTTAACTAATGTATGTCACAGCTGGCATATTGAGTTATATGCTGGCATGCTCTTGTAGGAGCCAGCACTGCTGTTACCCTGTCAACACCAGGTTTCAGAAGGAATTCCTTTGGTCAGTCTGCCTTCAGTGCTGTGCCCTTCAAATTTGAAGTTCATCCCTGCAGAGGGTTGTCTTGCTGGTTCAATATCTCTTTCAGTTGTTTTCATAATGCCTTCCACTTACTGGATTACTATTTTCTTTAGGGAGTGCCTTGGAAGGCCATTTAAAAATATGCATTTTAATAAACACATAAGTGGGGGGAGAAAGAGAGGCAGAAACCTTCTACAGGTATCTTTTTGTGCTACAATATCTTTGAAGATACTTCACTGAAAGACATTTTGTGAATTATTTTTCCATGTTGTATATTTAAAACTAAAATAACCAAGAAACAAACATTATAGGAAATCCAATACTATTTCCTTAAATAATGTTATAATACACTTGGTATTGTTTAATCAATATTGAGCAAAAATACTTTCATTGTTCTAAATGAGCATTTACGCAGGTAAATGAGCAGGTATAGTTTGGACTTGTTACAAGAACTGCTAATGTGAGATGATTTTTGGGGTGACCTGAACAATTTTATTGAATCTTTGCTACTCTTGAGTAATCCGATTAACTCATGCAAGTGCCAACATAGCCTTCATGCCAATCTACAGCACACTATCATGTTTCTTTTCTCTCCCTCATCTAACCTAGTTTTCAGCACCTATACCAAAGCCAAACTGCCATGATGAGAGCCTCAAGCTGAAGAAAGAGGGGTTGAAAGTTACTTAAGCATGAGAGCATTTTGGCACAAAGGTGGTAAGATAGAGCTTTGTGAGGAATTAACCAAAAGTGCAGGTCATATAGAAGAAACTGGAACAAATTCTTCACAACCAAGCTGTGCTCTAACTGGTAGGTTTCTTTGTGTAAGTGAGAGGAGGCTTTGGCTGAGCATTTATCTAATAGGTGAAATGTAAATAGAGTCCAGTAGAGAACTATATTTTCCACACTAATCTGAGTCACTGCTGGGAATTAAACTATGTGTGTCCCTTTCTTATATTAAAGAAAATGAGTAGGAGAAATATAATCTAATCACTTGCTGATATTTCATAGAGATGCAAGTAGGAAGACGCTTTAGGTTTCTTCAACTGTTTATTCTTCTTTATTTTTCTTCTGAACATGAATCTCTCTTCTCAGGAAAACTGCTGTTTCGGATGCAGTCTTACTGAACCCCTGCCCAGTGCTTAAACCAAACTGAATCTGAGCCTTTTCCAGGAAGACTGAGAGATGTGTAAACTGTTTAGAACTAAGATTAAAAAAATAAATGTCGTGTCTCAGTACTGCTGCTTTCACTTGGGATCCAAACTCAGGTCAGATGGCCATCCTTACCACAATTCCTAGGAGGACCCAGCCAGGAAAAGTTCATTCTTCTTAGGCTGTCAGAGGTGACATGAGCATTTCACAAGTGACCCTGATGCCAGATTTGTAGATCTTTACTTTAGAGAAAGGTTTGGAAGGAACACTGAGAATAGTAGGACAGGAGGAGGAGAGTTCTGACCAGGCAACTTCCTGCCCTGTAGGAGAAAGTGGACCCTCTGGCTACCAGAAAAGGAATGGCATTTCTTGCAAGAAGGATTGTTTATTGGCTAAAACAGAACAACCCCAAAAACAGAAGCATCTTTTTCACTTGCATGAGAGTTAGGAGGTGCATGAAGACTCACTAGTAATTCCTGTGTCAGGAAACAGACTCAACTGGAACAGACTAATGAAATAGGCGTTAAAAAATTTTACTGTTCAAAGGCACAGCGTGGCGTGTAACTATAAATTCATTTTGCCAGTACCAGCTTTTGAAATGACAACATTAGTGCATTTTTTCCTGCTTACTGGTTTAGTTGATATTTCAGCTTTGATTCATGAGGGTTAAATTAAACTAAACTGTGTTATTTTTATATATAAACATCAAAAGCAAGATGTTTGCCAATAGCAGAAAATATTCACAATTCGTTATGAATAACACATTGATTGTGACCAAGAAAGAACACTTCTAACCTACTTTGTAAAGTTTATTTTAATTTTAATTTACACTGCCTATATGAATATAGGAGGATTGAAGGGAGAGACACTGTAGCAGGATTTGACCCATGAAATAAAGTTTTTTACAGTGAAACATAATCTTTTTCAAATTCCCTAGTGTATCTACATGTTGAATTTTTTTCTGTACCTGCTCAGCCTCTAATGTTGCTGCATGTCATTGTTTAGTTGTGGTAGCTGTGACAAAAGGAAAATGTCTCTCCAGCTACCACAGAGCTATATGGGCTTTCTCAAGGGACAAAGAAATGGCAGAAGGGAGAGGAAAGGGAATGGGAGGTGAATTTTTTGTTGGTGTCACTCCATTACCATTTATGTGATAGAGTAAGCCCACAGGTGTTCGTTGGATGTTTCATAGAGGACAGGATATAAGCTCTCTTTCTGCTCTTCTTTTAGAAACGCTTTCCAAATCTCCCTAATCCATTAATCTATTTTTGTGCTTTTTCTTAATTTCTGAGGAAATAGACAAAGAGCTCCTCTGAACAAGGTTGTACAATTTGAGGTGGAAGAAACTTATCTGACTATGGATTGATGCGTCAGTTGTGGATAGCAGGAGTAATTTATAAAATATTCTGGCTAATATCTAAAACTAACAAATGAATCTAAATATACCATTAAAATGTTTGAGTGTAGCAGTTGTGTCCCCACTCTCCACTTGTTATCTTTTTAATGCCTTCCTATGCTTCAGCTAAATTAGTGAATTACCAGAAAATGTCATTCATTTATTAATTGTCAATGCAGTCTGACACATTTTACTAGCTTATATGCCTCAGTCTGTCTGAGTCATACTTGAATCTGTTTAGTGTCTCAGTAAAGATCATGCTTATCCACAATTTTAGTTGTTAATACAGACCACTAAATATGTTTTTGGTGTTTTCAGCTCTGTTTAAGAAGAATTTCCTGCTTCAGAAAGGAGATTTATGCTTCTAAAGAAACAGAACACAACTCTTCCTGATCCCATCTTGATCCCTCTCTATCTTCTCCCCTGCCCATTTCTGCAAAGAGGAATCTGCAGGCATCCAGAGGAATGTCTCTCTACATTTCTGTACTGATTCCCTTTCTGTCTGCTTCTGCATATTATAGAAAGCAAATAATTAGAACTCAGGATAAGTTAACTTCAACCATATTACCTCCTACCTCTAACTGATTTCAGTATCTTGGACTAAGTCCTTAGTGTAAGTGAGCTAATTACTAAAGCATTCAAGAAGAAAAACTTAACACCCCTGGGTTCTGTTTTTTATTTTGGAGTTAAGGTAACTTTGTACTTCTCCCTTAAGTCAAAGTTCCTTTTTTTTTTTTTACTGCAAATTATCAAAAAGAGGAACAACACTACTAAATCTACTTTTAACTACAAAAAGGTTATGATATCAGCGAATCACTGGAAACATTCAGATTTGGAGGACTTCACAAAAAAAGTTAAACCAAGTGAAAACCAGTTCTAGTGCCAAAGACTTATCTCTTGACCTATGACTGTGAAAGTAACAACACTGCCAAAATAAAGAGCAGTACCTTAGCACTAGGTATCAGGGTATACTGTGGATTTTAGAGTTAACCTCAGCTGGAGCTGGTTTATATAAAATACACTAAAGAAGCTTAATACAGAAAAAAAGTATTTTTTTCTTATATTTTTCAATGGCTTTTCACCATAGAAAAATTGGTTTTAAGTCTAAATGAAGGTTGCTCAAGCTCACACAACTTCTTGGTGAATTTTCATGTAAATCAGTTGCCACGCCAATGCAAACTCTTGCATTGCTCAATGCAAATTCAGCTCTTCAAAGAGTTTCTGTCTGTCCCATGCTGTTGACTAAGTTAATTTTCCACATTTAAAAAAAGAGTGTTCTTAACTTTATATCTTATCTTAATATATACTCATAGTGTATTGTTAATGTATGATTCTTTAAAAAGTCACAGTAACTGTGTGACNNNNTCCAGGTACTTGTGTTATTTTTTTTTTTTTTTTTTTTTTTTGGTAGATATTTGTAGATGTTTTACTTCCTTCAGCTGAATCAACTATTGATCCCTGGTTTGGAACTTATGCTATCCAATAGGGGCTTGTAATTTTATCCATAATGGGAAAAAGAGAATGAAAAAAGGGTTATGTTTCTCATTTTCTATATATTAAGGCCTGGAAGCACAAGCTGGGTGAATAAGACTCATATCTGTAGATTTATACATATGGTACTATTCAAATTCTATTAATGATGAAGACTCTTTCAAATTTTATTGATTTTCTAAATGAGTTCTCCTCTATCTCTACATGGTATTGAAATCTCTATAAGAACCAGACCAAGCTTCCCTTCTTTCCCAGATCTAACTTGCTTCAGAAGAGATAACCTATAATGCTTTCTTATAGAAGGATAAAGTGCTCCTATTACAATGTATTTAATTATTTTTCACATCATTGTTTTATTTTACTTTGAGCGAGGGATGATTTTTCCTGATTTGCTACTAAGAAGCAGTAAGACTTAATTTCATGGCTAATTTAAATAACATTTTTCCTTTCACACCCATATGTGGAGACTTATTATCATATACAGACCACCAAGCAAAACACAATATTTGGAAAAAGTTTGCAGAAGAAATATTTCACCTATGAAATGGTCTGTTTTCAAAGTACAAAGATGCAAAGTGAAACACAGAACTACCTGTATTTGGAGAATATGTTGAACAGGCTATAAACAGAGCATCAGTATACCACTGTTTACTGCAGGAAGTGCATATGTCCTGACTGCTCTGCACTGGCCATGTCCTTCCATCTCAGAAGAGATACAAGACTGGAAAAGGAACAGAGAAGGACATCTGAAAGGTGAAAGACTTTCTGTACAAAGAACATGTTATGCAGACTATGACCTGGCAAATGGAAAAAGAACGTCTGAGAGTATCCAGGAGAAGCCTGTAAAAGTGAGAGAAGAAAAGATTGGAAGTCATAATTTGTTGTCTTTAGTGCAGAGCTAAATGAATGTAACAATTACAAGGCTAAAACTTCACAAAAGCAGACTTTTTATATATCAAGTAGTCAAACCAAAAGCTACTCACCGAAAGTTATCACAGACATCCCGCTAATGACTGAATCTCATATGACAGGTGAGAAATACACTGAATGGTATATAAGTTAGTTCCAATTTATTAAATTCCAGGTGGAGTGACAATGTTCTTGAGGAGATATTCACCTGCACCTGGAAGTCAGCACATATTTAACATAATTGTCTGATACTGGGAACTTGGCTTGACTAGTTTCTGCCCATATGCTTATCTGGCTTTGATAGTGCTATTTAGTTCCTGAGAACTCTGGATAATAAAACTTAAAATCAACTTATTAAACAACTTTTTTTTCTTTTGACCTGTATTAATTATCTCATTTGATGAAAATATTGCATAAAAAGAAGATTTGTCATAAAATGATGATTTAATCTCATATATCAGCAAAAAAATACTAATGATACAGAATCTATGTTCAATCCTTAATCAGAGTACTTCTTTTAACACTTTCATTCATCTTATGGCATTGCTTTATCAACTTATGTCTTCTGCATGGATGTAACAGACTCTCTCTTGCTGACTGACACAAGACTTTCATTCCTTGCTGGTGAGATAAGCTCTTCCCTGGAAAGCAGTAAGGATAAAGGTGACATTCTTGGTGGTTTTTGTTTTGATTGTTTTTCCCCACTGGAATTCTCTCTTCTTTACAATCGAGATAATTCCCTTAAGATCTTCCATTTCTAATTAAAAGTAAGGATTTGCTTATGCAGTGGTAAATGAAAACTATTGGAACAGATTTTGTGATTCGTTGCATTCATGCACAATCATAATTTTACTAAATTAAACAGACTCAACTTTGTACCAATAGCACAAAACCTCCTTTTGCCTCTGCCTCTCAATTTTACATGTTTTGACAAACTGTCACTTATAACAAACAAGACATTGTGGTAACATTTACACATCGTTAAGTGGCTTCAGCAGTGTCCAGAAACCATACTTTGAAATTGTAGGTGCAATTGTAAATCCTTTTTTGTCTGTTATAGGGCCTTGTAGCCATTGTAGTGAAAATACTATTACCAGATTCTCTATGGTAGAAGTTCCCTCCAGAGTTTTCAAGTTTTTGGATGAACTTGAATTTTCATAAGCACCTCTTATTTCTTGTGAAATTGTGGGAACATGTGAAAATTTCTCTATTCAAACAAAATCTCCATCATAAATAATTTCAAAAAATTTTCAAAACTCCTTCATGAGTGTTGTTTTCTGATGAGCTTTATCAAAATTCCACAGGAAAAATGAGTGAAACTGTATGAGCAAGCATTTATAAATCTATGGCAACTATGAAACATTGCTTCTAACACAAAGATTAAATACTGTCATTAGCACAAAGAGTATTAAAGCAATGCTACACATCTCCTTTTAACACTGTCATAAATTTGAGAGAAATTTCTTGGAGGCAATTGTGGTGAACAAGCCAAGAATTTTACTTCTCTCCTTCTTCAGGATCTGTTTCTTCCCGCTGAAAGTTTGAGTTCCTTGGTGCTTGCCATACAGAAGCTAGAACGCTTCCCTAGGTCATTTCTCTTGCAACCTGAAGTTGTAATTGCCAAATTGTATGTTCACAAAAGTAATTTACTGTAATTTTTGAACCGTAATTAGAACACAAGGTAGGGCTTAGTTTGAACTTAGCTGTATCTAATTTTTTTACTTTCTGCACTATTTAAAACAGTTAATGGATGCTGTCAATAATTCTATTGGAGAGTAATGCCAATCTTTACACTGTTAACATTCCAAGCTTGTTTTCAGGTTTTAGGGTATTTTCCAACTTGTAATGGCGTATTGCAAAGAAAAACACTACAATAAAAATAGTCGTTGTAGCCAGCATCAACAAGTAAGTTTCCAATTTTTCTGGATGTGTCTATTTAATTTTATCCTAGCCAAATTAATTGGTCCTTTAATCTCTAGATTCTGAGAAATATAAAGAACTACATGAGAATGAGCTCACTGTGATAATGTACATTACCAGGAGAGCTGGCCTAGAGTGAGAAAAGTCTGAGCATATGAAAAAAACATAGGCCAAGTCCAGGTCTGAAAGTCTTTGTGAGAAAATATTTTCATTAGAAAATAAAAATATATTCTCATTATTTTCTGTCTATTTCTCCATTGAAAAATCTAGCCAGTATCTAATTTTAGTGATATCAGCACATCTTTTTATTGCTGGAAATTTGTTGGTATGTCCAAACATTAAATCCAGAAAGGATTTAGTTGCATACTCTATTCTCTTCAAATGATCAGAAATTAATTGTCTGTAATAATCATCACTTCTTGCATTTCAGAACTTGAGTGCTCAGGAAAGCAGAGTCAAAACAAGCTCTGGATGATATTTAAGGCTAGTGTAGGTAGGCATCATGCAAACTTTTCCTCTGTGCTGCCCCAACTATGAATCACATTGACCTACTGGTTCAAAATAAATGCTAACGAATTACAAGGAGAATCTGAAATGCTGGCAGTAGCTAAAGACAACAATGATACCTTTGCATGCATATTATGACATTATTTGCTGCTTTTTGGATGTCTTTAGTAGAAAGATAAGTGTCTCTGTTTTCAGCTAGATCTAAAGTGCTTACTGTTCAAAGCAGCTCAAGCTGAACCCTCCCTAGAGAACATCTCTTCACCATTGCTGAATGACCCTGAGATTAGAGATTGAAGCATGGTGCTAATAATACCAAGGCTGTGGGTCCAATCCCCTTATAAGCCATTCACTTAAGAGGTGAACTTGATGATCTCTGTGGGTCCCTTCCAACTCAGAATACTCTGATATCTGGAAATAAATATTAAATATAATAGACACCCACCCAAATAGGTTGATCCTCTTGCTCCTAAGTGGCTTCTGGGAATATTCAGGTCTCCTGAATAAAAGTAAGTTATTCTGAACTTTAATTAAAACCTTCACAAATAAACATCTGTTTCCAGAAAGATCATACCAAAACAGGCAGATGTAAAACAATAGGTTCTATTTACAGTAGTCATACTAATACACTAATTTGGGAAAAACATTTTACTGTGAGTAACCTATTGAAGCAGTTCAAGTATATTTATTATTTTTACTTCAATGTGTTTATCACATTACAACAGTGACAGCATAAGATCATGAACCATTAAAATTACAACTCTAGAACTCCAGAATATTGTTCACGTAGCTGTAGTTATGACTTTGAGTTGAAAGCAATGAGGCAACTTTAAGCTATGTAATATGATTTGTTAATATACTCTGGATTGCAGACAGGTAGCCCAACTGATGACCATAAGGGGAATGCAGGAAATTTATTCTCCTTGTCAAGGAGTTTTTCAAAAGCACTGGGGCAAATGAGCGTTTAAGATGTTGATGACATAAACCTTTTGCTAAAGAAAATATTTAGATACTACTCCCAGATGCTCAGGAAAGCCAAGATGGTTAATGAACTTTTTTGACTGCTACTAATACAAATTTAGTATCTTTTCTGACTACATATGTCCATAGGAATTTTGAATATTTCCATCTCATGGGTTTATCAAGGATAATGAAATGGCGACAAGAGCTGCTCCTTGCAGTCAGAATTAAAACCAGACAGAAAGGGAGAGGTCTCATGCAGGAGGAAGTTAATTCCAAAAAATTTGAGGCACGTGTCTACAAATGAAGGTGATGACATATAAGTACAGTACTATAGAAGTATAGTAATATAGAAGTATAAATCTAATTTTAGTTTTCTGTGACTGCAACTCAGAAATAATGAGTACCTTCTAAGTAAGCTGTAGACATTCTCAGTTCTGAATCAGTAAAAGAACAACAGTTTGATTTTCCACTGAATTTCAATCTGCTGAGATTTTTCCTTACTGTTTTCAACTGGGTTTTTCCTAAATTTTTGTGCATCATATTGTGTTAATATATGTGTATATTAGAAAACATCAGAAACCACAAATAGCTCTTAAAAAAACAGACGCTAAAAGGGAAAGGAGCCAAAATTGTTATCTGCCAGTCAAACAGAACTGACACTGTTTCTTTGGGTTTGGGAATATAATTTCCCATTCTCTTGCTGGAGAGCCCAATACACTGCTTCCTTATGAAAATTAAAAAATTGATCACTTTTAAATCTAGTGCCATCCTTCTCCTTTGCCAGCCTTAATGGAGAAGCCAGAGAGTGGTCTCATCCCTCCCCACTCAAATAGCCAGGTAATTACTTCTCATCTCACCAGATCTGACTCTCTAGGCTAGGTCTGCATGTTTCCCTGCCAGGGGTTGTACCAAGGGGCTTTCCTCTAGATCCTAGTGCCTGTGGGTAATCCTAGTCATCTAGCTCTTACTCCAGTTGAGGCACAAGACATTTCCACCTCAGTCCTGAATCTTAAGTTTCTAGGAGCTCTGCTCAATTCCATGGTCCCAAAGAAGGGTTTAGATTTGCTGTAAAGCTAAATCAGAATCATAATGGAAACGTAGGTGAGCAGTCGTTATTATTGCAAGAAAAATATTTCTTCCTAAAAAAAGAGGCAACTTTCTGGTAGCACTACAGAAAGATAACAAGAACATTAAGAAAACAAGGCTTATACTGATTTTTAAGTCAAATACGACAAAAGAAAAACACTTTATTTTTTGACTTTCTTTTTTTCTTTCAGCTCTTCCCTCAAGCTGTCATTTGATGGATGAGATGGTTCATCAGCAGTAATACCAGATCACTGAACTGAACTCTGACCACTTGTATCTGCCCCAGATCCAAACACTGTTGTCTAAGTTCATGCTGTCAAAATGGAAATCAACCAGGTATTACCTTTTGGTTTTGTTTTAAATAGAGGGAAGAGGATTTTTTTTATCTTTTTGATAGTAAAGTTTAAGCCAGGGAAAATAAATTGGATACTTTGTTGTTACTTCTGAGAGAAATGTGTATTGGCTTGATGTCAAAATGAGATTCTCATTTTTATTGGGTGCTCCTTTAGTTTGGTTTCCTGGTTATGTTTTATTAGTAGCACAAAATCAAGTGTTGTTTTTATTTTCAGTTGAACCCGTGTTTTACCTCAAGTACAAATCACTGACACTAGGAAACTGTTGGAATACTTTGTTAGATTTTTCTGATGAGTATCAGAAGCCGGGAAACTGAATAACAAAATTAAGTAAAAGAGAAATTGCTATTAGAATTTAAAATATTTTCTATCTCATGAAAATTAAGCAAATAAGAAATTTTTGTCCACTTTCTAACAGGCTTTTCATACACTAGAACAAAAATAAATACAGAGCAACTCTTTAACTCAGAGCTGTGTTGGTGCAGGATTTTCAGTACAATCTTGAAACACTTAGATGTAGCAGAAGTAGAAATATTCTGAGCTTTTGAAACTGGGGGCCATTCCTTCAGATGAGGTGACAGTAATAAACTCATGTCTGGCTTTCAACCCTGCCTCAAATAATGAGCAAAATGAAGCAATAGGTCACCTCAAATGTATTCCAGAATTAACCCAGGGAGATATGTTGTAAATCTGCAACAAATGTAGAAAATTTTACTGTTTTATTACTAATGACAGTTTATAAAATGGCATTGTATTGTTACAAGAGTACAGTACAATTGTTTATGACTGAAAGATTGAAAGCAGTATCTTTTCTTCTCATTTTTGATAGTATTACCTAATTCCATTAGAAGCAGATCTATGAGGTTACTTTTATTTGTTGATAAAGACAAAATTAGCTGGTTTTTTTGTTGACAAGCCTTTTTGAACTTCATAATTAGAATAAAATGCTGTTGAATGAATTTTAAATATATGCATGCAGTTAAATTAATTCAGATATTTTTCCTGGAGAAATTTCATTTACAGATTCTGATAATTACTACCAGAGATTTAGATTTTTATGAATGCTTGAAGTATGAAAACATATAATGTCCTCTTAATTTCACAGGATATCTCAAAGACAATCAAACAACAGCAACAACAAAAAAAGAGTTACATCTTCTTCAAAAGCTGTTGTGTAGTGTCCTATTGGAACTAGTTTGATGAAAGTTTTGCTTTTTATCATATGTTCAAGAAAGCTGTATTGCTCATAGGAAACAATTTGATGCAGAAAACTGATAGTCTTATGATATTTTCATTCAGTTTAAGTTAGGTCTGTAAGTACTGAATATTGACAAATAGTTGAATGCCATGGGTTCTTATGCATGCATAATTTTCTGTATTATAATGAACAATGAAAGCAGTATCTGATGATTTTGCTTGAGAAAACTCAGCTTGACTGCCATATCATTCTTGGTTCAGTAGTGTTTTCCACAACTGTTGTGGTTTAGAAATAGTTTTCCCCAATTTAGTACTCCCACTAAAAAGACTGTGAGCCGCTCCTCTCCCCTCCTTAATTGGAGGCATAAAAGACAAAGGTCCCAGGTAAAGATAAGAACCATTTTTCTGAAAAAGGAATGACTTAATGTCTGAGATTACAATGTAAGATGTACTCAAAAGTATGCATTCTATCACCATCTTCATGAGCTGTTAAAACCAGGTAGGGCAGTGTTCTTTATGTCTTCCAGGACCCATCCTCCCTCCAGGGGGATATTTTCTGTTAATGAAGACATTGAATCTCACTGCATGACTGATAAAATTACATCATCCCACTGTGAGATGCTCCACCCGGAGGAGGAGCCAACAGTTCCTACCTGGATATAATCTGAGATGTGGAACACCACCGGCAATGTCATCCACTGAATTCTCAGAGGACAAGAGCTCCATAACCACCACTGGAACTTCAGAGGAAGATCAAACCCTTCTACAGGACCACTGCTTTAACAGAACCACATCTACCACTTTAAGAGAACTGCAGCCACAATTTAATCAGACTGTACCAATACCCATACCAACAGGGTGTCAAGTTGTATTCTGACTCTGTCAGTGTTTCTGTATTATTGCATTTATTTTAATTTTCCTATTAAATTGTATTTCTGACTTTGGATATCCCACTGGTTTGCTTTCAAATTAGTATGCATAAGAAATGAGTAAGAACAACAATATTAACAACAAAAGGTATAAGACAAAGAAATTATTTACATCCAAAATAAAATAATAATAGACTGCTTTGCCTGACACACTTTCTCTCACCAGAAGGAATGCCCTTCTTCATGGAAGCAAGAGACTTTTGCCCTGCCCGAACAATGACATGGGGTGGTATCAAAAATCACTTGAGTCTTGGCCACATCCTCTCCCACTGACCTAGGCTCCAAAACCAGGGCAATAAAATTTTGGAATACATATTTATAAGGATATTTTATATAAAATATTCTAAAATATTCTGAAATAAGGCAGAATAAGTACTGCAAATAACTCACACAAAAATACTTAAGATCTTGGACTCAGTCTTTATTTCTTAACAGAAAAATATATGTCTTCCATATTCTGGCAATGCTAGTGACATGCAGATGAGAAACAGATTGTCAAGTTCAGTAAGCAAAATGTAAATTTTGTTGCAGCTACACCAATGACTTTTCACAGTCATTTGAAAAGTATATTCAGAGGTTACTATGGATTAAAAGGAGGGAAATATCATGAGACAAAATAGAACATAAGTGGCTTATATAAAAATGTGCCACATAGGAAAAAAAACAAAACAATTTGAAGGACTACCATTTTTATATGGTTTCAATACTATTTCCCACTGATCACTCTATGAAACACCCATAAAAATCAAAACAGAAAACTGATCTACCACTACTAAAAGTAATGCATCATGATCTGTTAAACATCAAAGTAAAACTGGAGCTACATAGGAAGATAACATGTTCTTTCTTATCTCCATTATTTTAACCTTATGTTTCAGAGAACATTGGACAGTATTCAAGAGAGTAAATACTTAAAATAAATTTTTATTTCTTATTCAGTGCTTTTACAGTCCTGTTTTAAATGATAAACTGGTTGGGAAAAAAAATCTGTTTGGATCCTGTTTTCTATGGTATGTTTCTGAAGCATATTTTGACATTTTTACACTTGTTGTCCTTATAAATTTTAGGATTGATCAGTATACACTGCTGAACTGAAATACAAAAATAGAAATGAAATAACTGTCAGGATATGAGTTTAAAAGTTTGTGATTGAAAAGTCTAAGATCGTAAACACAAAGTATTTTATACAAGTGAAAATATTTGCCATAGAATTTTAAAATGGTGGACTGAAGATATAGTCCTTAGTTCACATTATTTGATTTGAAGATGCAATTTCTATCCAATGTTGCAATCAAATAAATTTCAAAACCATGAAAGATTAATTGTAAAATATTAAAATATTAAACCATGCTTAAAAACAAGGTTTGAGTGCAATTCTTTTCTGAAGGCTTTCTAAGGACTTCTTAAGAGTAAATGCCAACAAAAATTATTTTTGCCTTATCCAGTTGAAAATAAATACTTAACATAGAGTATGCAGTTTAGCCAGATAAAGCACAATCAAGGGAATGGTATGAAATAATTCTTCTTCTTAAAAAAAACAACCCTTCAGTTAAGATTTTGGCCCTAATCCTATCCTCATTAAAACCAGTGGCAAATATCCCATTGTTTTTAACATAAAAATACTAACAGCTTTATAACATTTTGATGATACTGGAAAAGAAAGCTATCTCCTTAGAATCTCTCTGACTGATAAAATGGAAGACAAATGCATGGAATTTGTTTAAGGATGCTCAAAAATATTCTTGGTTCTCAGTGAAAAAAAAAAAAAAATCATGTCTGATATGGGCTGAAAGACCAGTATTTTCCCAGCAGTGTAATGGAGACCCAGAGAAGGTGGAAGATCTTGGGGACCATTTTAACCAAGTGAAATCAAACTAACTGTCCAGTAACAAAGGCAGCCTACATAATCAAAGACTGGGTGACAATAAGTTGCCTTGATGTCAAACAGCAGAAAATTTCTGTGGTTTTTAACCTTTTTCTAAAATATCCTAAAATGTGGCAATAGAGCTAAAAACCCAGGGAATTCAAAGACAGAAGGATGTAGGCCAAAGGAACTGACAGACTGCTCTCTTTTTTTACCTTCCGAGTGAGGAAATGCATGGCTGAACCTGTGCCCATCCTGCTCTCTGCTAACCTGACACAGGCCAGCCCTGGCCAAAAAGCCATCCAGCAGTGTCTGACTGCTCTGTTTCCAGTTTTTCAGCTGGAAATTTTGAATTGGATTTAACAGCCCATTTATGCGACCTCTGGGTTTGCAGCAGAAAGCTGGGTCGCATCTGGGTAATGCTGACCATGCTCAAACTGAGTGTTACTCACCTAAGCAGGGCACACAGAGTTCCCACAACCCAATGGTACCTGGAATAAATGAAATAATCTTTGGCTTTATGAATAAAACAAAGAAATCCAAAGAGGAAGAAAGGAATCAGACCAGTGGCTTTTGGTTTTTCCTTGAACCATGGATGATCTTAGCCAAAAACCTTAACTCATATAATTAAGGTGTAATATAAAGACATAGTTTTAGAACCATTTATTGTGAAGACAAAGTAAGTCTTTTATTGTCAATTTTTAGATGAGTCTACATTCAAATTATACCATTAAGAAAAGGAAACATATTTTCTACTCTGTTTTAAAGTGTTGATGATTTATTGCTTTGATATGAATGAGACAAAATGCTTTAGATTACTTTGGGGATAATTTTGGACTACATTGGGGATACTCTTGAAAACTGCCCTTATTACACAGCAAAGCTTGTGAAAATAGTTCAGCTTGACCCCTTCTCCATTAAAATGACAGTTCTAAATCTACAGTTCTGGCCAAGGAAGAGAACGTTATAAATGAGTTCTGACAAAGTGACTTTAAAACTGAAATGTCCAGACATGAGTCTGTACATGTTGTTTAATCCCTGAGTTTATAGCATTAGTCTTAGCTGGTAATAAAAAATTTGTCTAATATCCTTCTAGACTGTTATAGTCCTTGTGGTAAATTACACAGATATGAGGTTACGCACAAAACCTTCTCAGAGTCATCATAAATCAACTACACTGAAATGAATTGGGAAGTAGGTAACGAACTTGTTTACTGCCGCTTAATTCTGATTATATTTAATTCAGTAGTTCTACATGTCTAGAATAGGCTTAATAAAAGATGCTGATCTCTGTGATCATTTGAGAGGAACAATTTTATTTTTTATTGTTGATAGGCAACCTAACGAAACAAATTGAAAAATAAATGGAAGGAAGGACTTTTACCAAGGAGCTGTAGAACTACATTAAGGAATTAATTTTATTTATTTAGCTAAAATTAATGTAATTCTAAGAAAAAATGAGCTGCTTGTCAGAGCTGGATGAGGTGACATTGTCAGTTTAAAAAGTACAGCTTTTGTAAAGCCGTTCCTGATGAAACTCTAAAAAGTTTAAACTGATGTTTATTTTTAAATGAAAACAACTTTTTAAAACAATATATTTACTCTTTTTACATGGAATATTTTGAGAAATTAAAATGAATTTTTTGCTATTATCTTGGTACTTCCTGATTTCTATTCACAGGCTTGGGATATGCTGTTACACATAGGAAGTTGTCAGCATGAGCCACCCATATCACAGTTGACAGAAACCCTCTAAAGCCCAGTAATCCACTTTGATAACCACTCCTGCTTCAGTTACTACTATTATATAAAATTCAACTTGTTCACATGAGTAAATCAAGCAGGTTTTAATCATTCCATGGAAATTATTTGGTGTCTCTGACAGAATCACTTCTGTGCAGTAAAGGTTTTAGGGTAATTTTTTTCAGTGTGCCAGAGACTTCCAGTAAAGACAGAGGAAAAGAGGCCACTGAAGTCAATAAGCTCTGAATGAGAGCCTTTGAATTCAGTTTATCTCTTATCCCAAGGGTAAAATAAGAGTACTCCAAAATAAATATGTGAAAGTCATCTTTTAAAATAGAATAAAGGGTCAGAACAAATTATCTTTGGTTCTCCTGTAATGAGTATAAAGTTTGTTTGAAACTTTACTGTAGGAATAAAGATTAACAAGCAAAAATATCTTCCTTGTCTTAAGATACAAGCAAATGTGTAAAGCCATTTTGATCTCCTCCAGGCCAGCTCTTTTTGCCTTAATGAGTCTAAAATTTCTTGGTCTTTATTGACAGGACTTTTGACTCTATGCAGGCAAAAGAGAAAAGGGCACCAAAAATGGAAATATCTGTAACTACCTTATATTTTCTTATTTCTGTTGCTGTCCTGAAAAATATTGCTGTATTCTTAAGAAAATAAATAAAATTCCAAGGCTGAAGGAAATAAGAAATAACAAAAAAATGTAATAATTTACCTGCAGATTAGTCATCTCTTCTCATCTACCATTACATACAAAGTCTAATTCAAGTTCACAAACCGTGGTGAGAGCAGATCCGGCCTGGATGGTGAATGGCAGCAGGTTCTCCTGCCCTCCTCTTCAACTCAGGCTAGTCTGTGTATAGCTGCAAAATATATAGCTGCAGCAGGCTCTCCACTCCAGCGTCCTCCTGCGGTACTGCAGGGGAAGGATCTTCAGACTTCCCCAGCAGTCCCCTTCACGTTCTGGAGGATAAGGAAGCCTCGATGTTCACATCAACTCAGCATAGGCATATCCAGGGAACTCAGACTGATGGTGGAGCTGAGATGTATGTGGACGGGCAAACTCCTTAGTCTGGGGAGGCTGATATCACATACCAGAGATCAGCCTGGGCAGGAGGTGTTGTGAGCAGTAGAGCCAGTATCTCAAGGGTTTGGACACGGGTTTGGAAAGGGGGATGCAGATCTGGGGCAGTGCAGACTTTGTGCCTTGAAGAGCAAGCTTTGGGCCTGCCACTTTGTTGCACATGAGTATGCTGGTAGGGTTGAACTGAGGGAGGTGGCACCTAAGTGGCAAACTCCATTTGCCGTGTCCCTGTATACACAGAAAAAGCTTGAGACAATTCTTGCAACTCAACTCTTCTCATGCATTTTCCCTGCTTTTGCCTGCACAGCTCAAAGCCATACTGCCAGTAGTCTCAGATAGAAACATTTAATTTATATGGACATCTTAAAACCTTGAAGTCTTTTAAAATAAAAAATTGAATCCAGCTGCATTAACTACACCAGGAAAAATTGCATGGGGCTTACAGTCAATATGGATTTTTAGTACATGAGCAGTCCTAATGACCGAAAGAGTGACTTCAGCAACAGGTCAAAAAATCATTACTTCCTATTTATACAGGCATTACTGAAATTAACATGAGAAGTTACTTGTGTTCAGAGAATATTTAGAAATATATATTTGAATTTTTTTCTCCCAGAAAATCCCTATGAAAAGAGGGATTGAATCTTGAATGCTTTCAGCTATCCATCTCAGAACACTTGGTCTTCATCACCTTTAAGAGGTCTTGGATTTCATATTAATTGTCTGATTTTTGTGTGCTTAACCAGAACATTGAGAAATCTTACACTGAATATCAAGATGGAAGAGAAAGCGGTTTGTATATTGCTTAAGACATTAATTCTGAATGACATTTCTGTGTCTCTCATATCCTTTCTCCAGTGCAACGATGACTGATCTCTCACCCAGAAATGCCTTAGATCAAGCACTTTAAATGAGAAAATAAAAACCTAAGTACTTGTATTTTGGCAAACGTGGTTTATTCTGCTCATGTCAATTTTGGTGTGAAATATGTGTCCAGATACAACATTTCTCTGCTGGCTGAACATGCTTTTCAGTATTATATATACTGATTTGTTATGATTTACATAACTTATACATATTTATGTATACTTCTGTATCATTATTGATGAACTCCATTTGACAGTCACATGAAATTGTTCCCTGATTCTGTTCTGTTGTCTGTGTAGTTTTTGATAAAGGGGCACCAATTTTTTTGCTGTCTGCAAATTTCGCATGTGATTTTTATACCACTCTTGATTTCTAGTTTCCTAGATAGTCCATATTAACTAATATGTATTTAACTAAAGCAGAATGTGGAAGAAGTCAGAACAGATCCAGATCAGTGAGTTCATTCCTCAGTCCTAAAACTTCTGAGTCTCTAACTGCACTGGGAAATTCTTGCTTTATCAATGTTTTTATTTTCTTCTGCACCCATACATATTAGAGGCTTCTCTCTTGGAAATGGAAGATGAGATAACTATGTAAAAAATGTAAAATAACTATCATGTTTTCAGCATTTTGCTTGTGTTTACCCCAATTTTTGGGCAAGATTGCTCTACTCCCAGGGAACCAACAAATGAGAGAGACTGTATAGTCATATACTGCCACTCATGTTTTCTGAAGGAGATCAAGGGAACAGATTGTGGAATTAAGAGAAAGGCACTTGCTATGAACCACACTGCTAAAAGATATAGGAAATTAAATTAAATCATTTTGGGGCTCAATTAAAAGTGGATTTTTTTCTCCTATCTGGCTATAACATAGGCATATGAAACAGCAACACATGGAGAACAGCCACTACCTTCAGAACAAAACTCTCTGAATTCAAATAACCTTTTTAAATCCAGAGCTTGTCCTGGGTGAAGATTACAAATTACTAATAAATAGATGTGACAAAATGGAATAATATCCACTGCTTAAGTGAATAGTATTGATGGGGGGAGAAATAAGATATCAGTTCCAGAAAATGGTAAATAATGCTTCAGAAGCATAGAATTAAATTTAAAGAAAAATACTATATTTTGCTGTTGACACTTCTGTTAAAATTTAGAGGCTGTGGTGAGGGTCTGGCTTCTGGCCATCAACAGACAGCTGTATAAAAACTGTGTATTTGACTATGTCTGGTCTCCCAATATCTGTGAAAAAAAGGCTTTTGGAAGTGTTAAAAATTTTAACCACTGATTTCTTCACAGAAGTATTTTTCTCTATCCTTTTTTTTTTTTTTTCCTTGTTTGATGTCTTTTCTGAAAACATTCCATTTAACTACAATGACCCTGGGAACTACTGACCTTTCAACCTCACCTCTGTGCCTGGGAACATCATGCAACAGATCTTTCTAGAAGCTTTGCTAAGGCACATGGAGGACAAGGCTGTGATTCAAGACAGCCAGCATGGCTTTGCCAAGAAATTTGAGTTTGTTGGTCAGAGGGTGAAGAAGTTTCATTAGGTGAAAAAATTATGGTGTTCTATTTAGTATATCACCATTTTCCCCTTCATTTTCAATGTAATTATAGGGAACTAAGAGGTCAGAAAACATGCCCAATGTGAGAAGCACTTATTTTGTCTGGTAATTCATTAATTTGACAGGGCATAATTTTTTTCCTGCTATTTCATTGCAATGATTCTTCTTCCTTGGTGATGAAAAAAATGTAGCTTTCTATTTTAGTGTTACTGAAGATGATATACTCTAGCAGAAGGAGTGTTAGGAGTAGGAGTCTTTGGCTGATGTGGCAAATACATCACTGGCAAAAAATTCTAAGTGGAGGTGTTGATACACATGTCACTATTTGGCCTTCTTTCCAACACCTGTCCAGAGATTAAGTAGAATGAAGTTTGTGCTTTGTCACTTACACTACAGATGACTTTGGCCTTCAAGTGTAACTCAATAACCTTAAAATACACAGAAGATAAACTAAATACCAGGCTATCAGCAATTTTATTCCTAAATGTATTATGAGATGACAGGATGCCACTATGATAATCAAGCCATCACTAAGACCGGTTGTTTTATTTCCAAAGTAACAACTGGATGCAATTAAAAGTTATAATTTTCTCTTTTGCCATGTCTGTTCAATTTTTTAGGTCTCAGTTGAGTAATAGCTCTTCTCGCACCTCATCTCCAAGGTAGCTATTAGAAGTATGCCACTTTCAATTGCCAGATGTTCCTGTCATCAGCCTGACCCTTCAGGAAAATTTAAACCAAAAGCTGTCTCTTGTGATTGCTTCATTTTCCTGTACAGTAGAAATGAGAGAGGGAGTGATGAGTGGTTTATGGGTCAGAACATATGAAGGATGTCAATTTACAACTACCACTTTCATTTGAAATTTGCAGCCTGTCCTGGAGTTGTTGAGTATGCCTTAATAATTTCCTAAAACTATGCATGGATAAATCTAAATTCTGCATCACCTCAGACTCTGTCAGAGGGGCTCATATTTTAGTACAGACATCCAGCCCAGGGTCCTTTGTTTGTTGTCAGAGCTCCCTATTCTGAGAAAAGGAGGCAAGTGCAGTAGCAGAGTGCTGCAGTCAGCAGCCCAACATGCTGCTCCTATTATGGGCTCCATTTTGGATCACCAATCTTTGCATTAAAAACTTTATCCATGTAGTAGGCTGCCCACAGAAGTAATAGAATCATAATCCCTGGTAGTTTTCAAAAGGCATTTGGAGGTAGCTGTTGGGTACATGGTTTACTGGTAAACATAGTGCTGGGTTAATGGATGGATTCAATAATCTCAGGTGCCTTTTCCAACCTTAAAATGAGGTCATGAGTAGAATTGATTTAGGTTAAAATCTAGCTCTATCTTCTGTTTAGCTGTGTTAATAAGGTAAAACAACCCAGTCAGTGATAACCTGAAAGTTCATGTATGTTGCCCAGAGCCTCCCTGTGTCCCTCTTCCTCTTTTTCTAGCTACAATTTACTCTCCTTGCATATACAGGCAAATACCTTATAAATATGTGTATGTATATATGTGTGCATGTAAAAATTGCTATTTCCATGGTTTTAGTGGATGGTGTTCCTGCCCGTGGCCAGGAGGCTGGAACTAGATGATATTTAAGGTCTTTCCAATGCAAGCAGTTCCATGATTGTTATGAGCAGTGTGTCTAGACCTTTGAAACCAGCAGTCTGTCCTTAACTGATATGTGTTTGGTCATAATTCACTTGCAATGTTCTCATTGTTCTAAAAAAGGAAACATTTCATTTCAGATATCCTGATTCAGTAATGGTTTCTAGGGTCACATGAACCAAACTAACACATTGTATTGCTTCCCAGAGGGATTTTTGTGATGATGTTAGTAGATTTGCAATCCTATTTCTTGTCTAGCACTGAATAAATTAGCAGCTTTGGTTCATTAGACACTCTGGTGGTTCAGACTTTCTCCATACTCCAGACTGTAGCTTTCAGACATGTTAATCCCCACATTATTTGGGGATAGTTACTTCACTGTAAATTGTAGTTGATGAGGTTCTTACAGCAGTGTTCGTACATGCGCTCTCAGGTATTTTAAAATATAGCCATAAAAATACCTTTAGTTTCTCAGAAGCATAAAATAGCTCTGAAAAAAATATTTGAAAAAGAGGAATTATAAATGGTGACTTAATTTGTGATATTTATACTGGATTTTGGAGTCTAGTTTTAAGAAGTTGGCTTATCTCATGGAGTAGCACAGACCAAGAATTTGGCCAGCCTCCATAACTATCAGAAATCTTGTGATATTTTTAGATGAAGTTATAAGAAAAGTGATATTGCCTGCTTTTGGCTACATGGCTTCACTCTTTGCCATACAGCTTAATGCATTTATATACACACATACAGATATTTTGATTTAAGAAGATTTTAATGATGGAAAAGGCACTTCTATTGAAATGTGTTGCAAAGCTTTATGGATAATATTGATTTTAAACATTTTATAGATCAGAATAGGTATGCTGGACTCAGGAAAAAGTGTTCTGTGTAATATGGATCTTAATATAGGTGTAATAATCAAAAGATATATATGGTGCTCAAAATAGCAAATATCCATCCATCTTATTTTCTGGTACAACAATAAACAATAATTAAAATATTTCTAATTCAGCATGTGACTTAGAAGAAATCACATCAAAAGATAATAAGAGTCCTCCAGGTTATATGTTTTAGTATCCTCAGGACTCAGTATATGATTTTCTGTATTCTTAATTCTAAAATTAAGTACAGGGTAAAGAATTTTACTTGCAGATAAATGCAAATACATGCTTTAAACTGAAAAGACAAGGTCACATAAAACCACTCCCTGTCTGGAAGAACTTAGTAATTTTAAGGAGCAAGGAATTATGTTTTTAGGTTAAAAATACTGCTGCTTGTTCTTGAAAGGAAAATAAGAAAGAAAGGTAGTAGGCTTAATGCTGAAATGCTTGTGAGGGATGGAGCTCAAGACATTTGGCTAGATCTACCACTACCACTTCTCTCTAACTACACTTATGATAGATTTGATAATGATAAAATATGCATAACAGTTAGAGTTGCTTTGTGTGAGAGTCCTGTATACAGGTATGTAAAATTACAGATGTATAGACAAACACAGAGTGCATTTTATGTGCTTGATTTAGAGGTCTGGAAGAATCAACAAATGTTGAAACTTTATAACAGGTATGTATATGTGATGTACAGATAAAGAGATGTTTTATATCCTGGCACTTTGTGTTGTGTTGGTGATTATGATTGTTTGCATGGTCAAAGTCTTGAAAGATTTTCAGACTCAAAATTTGAAAAATTTTCTATAAATGTCTAGAACTGTCACCAACATTGATCATATGCATTTAAAAAGTATTTACTTATGTGTGTTAGTGCTTAAGAAATGAACAAAAATGAACAGACAATTTGTCAACTCATTGCAAGAATTCCTGTACCTTTGTGAGAATGCTATGTTCCTTCCATAAAGAGAGCAAAAAAGGATCTCTTGGGATTTTTTTTAGCAATGGCCAAAGGGTGAGCTGATGAGGTGTTCAAATACAGCAGTGGTGAGATGGAGAGAATAACTCCTCATGGAACACAGAGGACATCAGAAAGGCTATAGAAAGGGTAGTGGATATTGTGTTGTATGTAGGATTTTATTATTTTCTTTCCTCACCATGGTATTTATTTACTGTCTGATTATTGCCCATAGGGCACCTAGCATATTTGTGTGCAAATGAGAGTGTGTAGAATTTTTGGAATAAATTTATATAGATATAAAAAGTGCTCAAGACAGCAAAATTGGACATTTTGCTTGCCTCAGAAAGGGACCTCCATAAAACCTCATAAACCGTAAAAGGTAGTCAGCTTTCCTGGCATCCACAGTCCTTTTCCCCAGATAAAGACACTTCTTTCCAGTATGTAAGTCTTCAATACAAAACTGGTTTCAGATCTGCTAAATTTCTACCATCAAGTAACATACTGCTTTTCTTTCTGTAGTGACTACTGCCAGATTGACTACTAATTTCTTTTCTGCTGCAGATGTGCTGTTCTGGCTAGTTTCTGCAATGATTTTCATTTGTTTTGGCACCTGCAAACTCATAACTCTCAATCTGGCCTTTTCTTAGCACATATGTTCAACAATTGAATAATGCATTAGTATAGATCTAGCTGACAATTACATTTTCACTTCCTTTCTAATTTTAAGTGCAACATTATCAGTTTGGGATTTTTATTCAAATGTTTTAAAGCATGTGACTGCAATTTATAAAGTCTTCTGAACATCTTCACTTCGGGTTATCATCTTCTTTTAGTACGATTCTGTACAGATAAAACACAGATGAATATAGCTGATTGTGTGACTAAGCATACAGAATTTATATATTGCCATTGTTGCCTTTGTAGCTATTTAATTTTAATCCTGCATCCTAATCCTCACTTTATCTGGCTCTTTATTATTACTGTTTGATATTTTCCATACACAACCACTTAAGAAAAGATTTTCTTTAAAAAAAAAGTACTTTCCACAAGAGTAAGAACAAAAATACAAGTATTGCTACATTGTTGTAAAACCAGGAACATGTAAAAAAACCATTTTCATACCCATTTTTCCATTCGTAAAGAAATATGGTTGTGCCATCTGTTACCAATGTCTATTACCAACTGGTTACAACTTACACCATACTAAACAAAAATTAGCCATGTCATGAAAGAGAACTGAAAGAGCTGTTTTCCTGCTCTCAGTGTTCAGTTCCTGTGGAGGCTGATACAGTCGGTAGCGCTGCTAGTGACTGCTTCTGTTGATGAAGCACTGGGATTTTTGTCATTTGTGCTTTCTCTGAGATTTGCATTCTTACCTTGGGTCCTGCATCTCCATGGCACTGTGAGAGCTCTCCTAGCCTGTGGCATGCCCTGCTGCTGGGGCAGCTTGTCTCTTGCCCTGCTCTGTCCTGCATGCACTGCCACCACACAAACCACCACGTGAGCAAAGCTCGAATATAAAAATACACAGTAAGAAGGTGCCAGGAGGTGTGATGGGGGGCAGTTATGGTGGTTATACAACTGCAAAGCTTTTTGCCCCCATCTGCCCATCCTTCCTGTCCTTTCCATACTCCTCTTAAGTACCGGTTACACAATGGAGATCTTTTGCAGGTGGTTTAAAACCACTAAAACTGACAGAAGATATCAATTTCTGTACATTAAAACATGATGTTATGTTCCAGAGTCACATTTTGAGTTAGCATTTTTTGGCAAAACTTCTGTCACATAAATAACATCGTGTCCTTCTTTCTAGCACTGCAAGTCACTGCCTAACAGATGTTGAAATATGCAGTGATTTTTGTGGTTATGAAACTGGTCACTACAGCTGGACAGATTTCTCCTAGCACAGTGCCTTAAACTAACACAATACCAAAGAACAGTTTTCCCATGTGAAAGGAGGAGAGTGCTATAAATTTCCTCGGGCAAACAAGGTTTGGTCAACATATTTTAAAGGAGAGGGCCTCAGTATGACGTAAAAGAAGCCCTGCATGGGTCTGTCATAGGAACTATCACTCACTGCCAGTTACAGTTATTTTCAGGGCTATGCAAGTGTTGATCCTGAAAATACATAACGAGGAATAAAGGTGTCAACAGCTTCTCATGTTTGGTCCTAGATATCACATGGACTTGTGCTGGCTATTTCTTCACTCCTTCAAGTACTGATGTTTGCTTATATCTACATGCCCAGCAAGACAAGTCAGGTCCCAAAAAGGAAAGGATCATGACTGTCTACTTCATAAATACTCCTGCAGTAAATTCAGCTCTCCTTCATTCTTAACAAAGTGTGCTGAATTCTCCTTGTCATGCTTTAGCTGTTCAGAGATGCTGAGCAGCAAGACTGGCTGTATAATTTGAAATACAACAAAGTGATTCAATGGCTCTTGAGATTGCTCACACTCTAACTAGTGTAACTTGTCACGCCCTTAAAGATTTTATCAGGATTTTTTTGTCATTTCTCTCCTTATTTTTACAATTATCTGGAATCATCTCAATGTCAGGATTAGGTCTGTAAAGTGTTTTACATTCTCTATAGGCACAGAATAATCCATAATCCATCCACAATCTTAATGCCTCTTCCTGAAGACTGAATTCCTGACATGGAACACTTTCTTTCTAAAAGTAAATAAAAAATCCTAAACAAATGTAACATGCTAGTCCTTCTAATGTAAAACATCTAAATTTCAAAATTTTGAAGCTGTAAGATTGTACTGTGTGTCTTCTTTTAAATATTGGGAGTCCACTTTATATGCCCTACTTTGTTTGTATGTTTTCCCTTACCTTGTATGTTTCTAGAACAAAGATTTTAGGATTATTTATAGCATTTTTTAACATTTCAGATCATGTAAGACCTTATTTTTATTTTTCTCAACACAGTTGAGACCTATTTGTAGAACATATGGCATGTCCTCCCTTCTACTAGGACAAGGAAAGGTATTCAAAGAAATGGAAATAGGGAGGAGAGTGTCATGCTTGCTGCCGAGGCATCTATAGGTCTCACATCCTCTTGGGTATTTGGCTAGGGTGAAGGATAAAAAACATCCTAATGTGAGGTTTCTGGTGGCTGCCATCTCAAACTAAAATGGAGAGGTGATATCAGAAAAGGCCATGCTGCCACAGAGGTGTAGTAGAGTAGGACAGAAGCTGGCAGAGAACACCATGATCAAAGTTTGGCATCGTGATTGGTAAAAGAAGCAGGACATTTCCTACAGGCACAAACTTCAATTTGAAATTCCATTTGTCACCTGTCTTTACGTGAAGTAGTGCTGCAGGACCTGATTTTGCAACTTTCAGAGCATATCTCCATGCCTGAGAGGGTGCAGACAGACGTTGCTGGAATTGCAGAGGCTGGAGACTGTTCTTTATATGGATCAGCTGTGGTTCACAATGCTATAGGACAAGCAGCATTGTCCCTTTCAGTGAGATGATCTTCAAAATCTCCAATGGACTACATTTGCTACCATGTTATTGAAAAATGGCGAACTAAATGACCAGTGAGTTCATTTATTAGCATTTTTTTCCAAAACCAGATCAGGTTCATTTATTTATTTATAATCTCATTAAATTTTTTTTCTTTGTTTTTCTTACATACACAACCATTATTTATTGCCTTTCCTCTTCAAAATAAAGAAGTGTTTCCTCAATCACATTTAAGTCTCCACTTATCAATAAAACACAAATATGTCCTTGACATTTTAATTTTATTTTTAGTGGGATATATTTTATAGCTTTTTAAATTTATTCTTCTTGATCTTCTTCATCCTTTATCAATATTGTTTCACAGCAAATTTCAGAGTCTCTGTTGTGTATAGCTTTTAATATGTTTGATTTTTCACATTTGCTATCTGTTTTATTTATTTTTGTGCTTCTCAAGTGTTTTATAGGCACTACACCAATGCTGATCCTGTATTTGTGTTGGCTTAGAAGTTCCATGTAATTTAAAATCCCATTGGTAGATCTCTGGGAGGAGACTGCGTTGGGCTTTCACATCCAAAAAAACATAATCCATGCTGTCTTATGCAGGTTTGCTATCTTGATGATGTATGGTATCTGACAGAACTTCTTTGAAGAGTTGCTGAGAAATTTCTTGGATTTGGATACATGATGTAATTATAGCTTTGATTCACATGTGTGTCAGCATTTTTTCTTTTCATTCTGCCTCCAGTAGCTCGGACATCTTACCTGAAGCCTCTGTCCACTGCTTAATTTGGCATCAGTCCATAAGCGTGCAGGGTCACTTGAAGGCCCAGACTCAGCCTGGATTTTCCCAAAGTGCAATTGAGGAAAGTGCACTGTTCAAAGAAACTCACTGAAACTGTGAATTTTTATTTTTGCAGAATACAGAAGTCTTGTTAAGTCTAGGAGTGTCTAGCTGCTTCTTTTGCTTGATACGTTATAGTTAAATAACAAAAAGGGAGTTAATCACTCACTGTTATATTCCTGGCCTGCCTTGAGCCATTTTCCATTGATTGGCCTGATATACAAACATAACCTCTATTAAGCACTTTCAAATGTGGATTTCTTGGGTATTTAGTGTTCCATCCAGGACACCATAGTGCCTTTGCAAGTGCATGCATACAGGTGAAATGCCTGAAACCTACTGCCAGTCCAAAACTTTTGATTTTAAAATATTTTTGATATTTTATTTTCAGAAGTCTATGAGTAAAGAAGATGATCATTACCTCTGAAAACCAGCCATTTAACTTAATTTGTATCACTGATATTTAGAATTAAATCCTTAATTTTGCTAGAAAATTATATAAATGTGATGTTGAATAGTTGAGACTTCTGTTTTTATATTTATTGACTGCTGTGTTCTCTGTTCACTCTACTAGGATCTATTGTCCTACTTTTCTTGCAGAATAAGAGTCAAAACTGTTGGGGCAACAAAAAAAAAAAAACAAAACAAAACACCAAAACACCTCCATAAAACCTCAAATTATCAGATTATCAAATGTGTTTCTAGTTTGGGTTTTCCTAAAATAAGAAAAACATACTTTGTACCATCTCCCATCTCATTTCTCTTTCTGTAAATGATTTTCACAGAAATATGTACTTGGTATACAAACCATGGAAAGCTTATCTCTTTCCCTAGTTTTGAAGGTCTTTTAGACAATGTTGCAGCCCAGGAGCAGTTCTTCGGACTGCATCCTTACTAGTGAAAAGAATGTTCCCAAATCCTGCCCCCTGACCCTGAAGTCCATTATCCATACCACTGGATTGCTGGACTGTTCTCCAGAACAGTCACAGCCATGACCAACATGCTCCAGGCATAAATAAGGACGCAGCATAGAGCTGGAACTATTTTCAGTGGGCATTTTTAATATGGCCAATCGTGTTTTGAAGGGAAACAGAATTAAGTATGGGCAAGGGTAATTCCTTTCCAAGTACCAAGACATACTAGAGTCTATTTCTAATGAAAACCAGGCTTTTTCCCAAGATGTATCTTTTATTGCTATTTCAGGATATTAATATTTTGCAAATGCTTCTTCCTCTTCTCTGATATCTAATCTGTGATCTATGCTACGTCATGATGGTGCAACTGCCTGCAAGTCAGCAAATAAAGAGCACATATTCTTACATGCATCTCTCAGGTAACATATTTTGAATAGCATAGTTGTAAATAATCCATGAATACAAACCAAGATGTGAATGTTTGCTTCAGAAACATCTATAAAAATAGGGAGCAGCATCTTTTTCAGAAAAAAGGACATTTGTGCTGCATGAGGCATGCAATACAGATTCTCATCTCAATCTGCGTGCTCAGCCCATGTCTGTACTGGCTCTTGAGAAAGTAGAGAACCCAAGGAACTGCAAATTGTGTTGTCCTTCACGGTCTGTGATATTACTGCTATTTCTGTTCCATGAACAATAAATTATGATGTGTGATTACTTGTCTTGATTTTTGTTTATCTTAATCTGACAGCCAAATAAGGAGTGACTAAGAAATAAATAAATAAATATTTCATGGAAATTAAAGGGAAAATTGAAACATTGCTCATGATGTGGCGTGAAGGAATTGCTAGAACAAGGCATTAAGTTTACTGCACTGGCTAGGATCCATACCAAAGTTGAAACTTTTTTAAATGTTATTTTCTACTCATCATATTATAACAGTGATTTATGCACTATAGTTGTCACTCCTGCAGAGCTGCAGAGCTGCAGCAGATATCAGATCAAGCACAAGGGTCTCCATTTTTGCCTGTTACAATGCCAGAATCCTGTGGTCAGTAATCAGAGATAACATTTACAGCAAAATCCACTTGTGCTGTGATAACCATATTCCTGCCAACAGTTCTCATGTGAGAAAGATATAAAAAAGCATTATTTGACAACAGGTCACATTTCACCTTGTTCGAAAGGGAAATCTTCATGATAAGGAGAAACGTAGGACATGGCAGATCCCCAGGGATTTATCTTTGAGGTAATGAGGAAATTGAATTCTGAACAGACATTTAGAAATTAGTAATAAATGGGTAAGCTGAGAGGAGAATAGTCATAACTCTTTACTCCTCAGTTCCTCTAAACCTGCAGAGCTAATACCGTAGACCAGTTCCAAAGCTGATTGCTGAATTACTGACAAGAAAAGGAAAAAATAAATAACTAAATGTGCTGGAGTATAGATGCCTACACTGCCAACATGATGTGCCAACACACATGAATGGAAACCCAAGAGCCAAACACAAAAAGGAAAAACACCAAACAAACTAAAAACCCCGCTCCAAACAGAAAACATTAAACCAAAGCCCTCAGTGGTTAGAAACGTTAAGTGTAGCTCATCAGGAGAATATAAAGACCTTGAATTCTGCAGTGTTGGAGTTAAATTTCAAGATAGGTAGTGAGAAGCTGCTGTACAGACTGATTAAGTCATGATCTGGTCTTTTGTTCACCAAAAGTAGATTGGAATTATTTTGGGAGACTCACAGCAATGAAAAAGTTTACCTCATCTTCTGTATTACAACTTACCTAGAAGGACATTTGGTATAAAAAGATCTGACAAAGTACCATGTAGGTGAATTAGCAGTTGTTTTACAGAATACAGGATATGTACACAGAACTTTTTAATCCTAGCCATAGTTGCCTGTCCCCTTATTCCAGATGAGAGGTTTCATGCTTCAAATCAGAAGAGTTTTGCTGACGTGGGCAATGTGACAGAGTATTTGTGTTCAAGAGTAGAGGACATTGCTGATATTTCATTGTGTTTAACACTAAGGTTTCTGGATGTATGATGCATCTCAGTGAGCACTGTTGCTTGCTGTTGGTACTGTCCTCTGCTACCTTTCCTTTTGTCCTTGTGGAATGGATTTGAATTTAATTCAGTCTTTATTTCTTAACTGCACAGGACCACATTTTCTTAATTGTTCTAGCTTCATGTTGCTACTGGACATGACGGAGGGAAAAGGAATATCTATTCTCTCCTATCCCCCAGCAAATATTTGTTTTTTTTTCTTCTATTCCTGTGTCAGTAAATGGAGGAAAGCATTCTGTGGCATTTTCTGGCTATGCAATACAAATACATCACGGAAGATCATTACTTCATTGTTCCTCGAGGGCTTTCTTTAGGCATAACTTTGTAATAAGCTCACATATGTACACCTGCAAGTAAAATTAGCTTTATGTACTAGTTATTTCTGTTCTATTTCTATATTTCATCATTTCTAACACTCATATTTTAACAACAGGAGACTAATTTTAGGCAATGACCTAATCACTTCCTTAAATATTTTTAATGGAAGGAAGAAACAGACGTTTTAGTGTGTCCAGCTACATTACAAAGGAATTACAAAGTTTGAAACAAATTTTTAAAGCTAAATTATTTAAAAATTTTATTTTAACACAAGACTGTATTCAGAACCCAGAGTTGAACACATAATAAAAAGTTTCTCTGGAACATGCAAGGTTGCAGACAATTTTACCTCACAATAGCAAAATTTCTGAAAAAAATTATCTAACTTTAACAACTAGAAAATAAAGCAATGTTTAGCTCTGGTTGTGTACTATGTAGCACTTTATAGAGTTTGATTTCTTATCATTAAATTGTCTGATACTTGTTTGAATTCAACAGAAAAAAAGGATCTTTAATCCAAATGAAGACACCAGAATATGTATCAGTAGTTTTATTGCCATACAAAGATAAAATAGAATAAAATAAAATAAAATAAAATAAAATAAAATAAAATAAAATAATAAACTAAAATAAGGTGTTTTTTCCTAGTTTTCAGATTTTCTGTTGGCCTTATTATTTTATCCTCAGTGGAAATGGCAGGGTCTTTGCTAGTTTATCATACAGACTCATTTATTTTTATTCCTTCTCTAGTATTTTTTGCCAATATAGCCAGTTCTGCACCTTCATTCTTTCTCTTATGCTATATTAGCCTTGTCCTTTTGACCTTTAAACTTAAGCAATACATAACCTCATATATCAACATGCTCTGAGATATCCTAGCTCTGTTTGTACTTAACTTCAAGATTCTACACACTTAATGCAATAATGGCCCAGCGTGGATTCAGAGTTGCTCCTGAGTTCTTCAGTGGTCTGAACCTTTCCCATGTTAGAAATATTATTTTCTAATTCTGATTGACATGATATTCTTTTACATCCTCATAAATAGTAACTTGTATTCGAGTATATGTGCTTTGTTACTTCCACACTTGACCAACCAAAACATCTAGGACCCCAGTAATTCTGCTACTTAAAAAGACTTGGTGCATAAAAGTATGCACAGGGGAGTAAGAGTCGCTCTCTTACATGCTGCAGAAGGGATGTAGGTGTAAACGATAACTGTGAGACTTTTTAAAAAGGAAAGAGGTGGTTAGCAAAAGAGCCAAATACAATAAATGTTGAGGCACCAATGTTGAGGTACAAAATTTATGTAATAGGAAAAAGTATTTGGAAGATATTGTGGTTGAAGACCTTGTGGGAAAGACAGACAGTTTTGTCCTCCAAGCTTCTCAGAGGAAATCCTGACAAATATTTCAAATGAAACTTTTAACATAGTCTGCAACTATTCCCCAAAGTCCTATATAAGCCTTACTAGGTTAGGTAAAGAATTAAGACTTATTCAACTGTTGCCAGTTATCATCTTAGGATAATTAATTCAATGTGTAAACCAAGTACATATCTCATCTTATCTATAGCTGAAGTTAATTCCAAGCTGTTTGGCCTTTCATGTGTCTCAAACACACAATCATTTAGTAGCTCCTACAACACTTATCCTTTAGTGCAAAGCTGTTTTATCCTTGGTAACAGAAATTACTGAAAAAGATGCTGTTCAATGGAAAGCGAATTTTTAAGGCACATCAACTTTCAGTTTTTTGGAAAGATGAGAATTGATACAGCAGCTGCAATTTTTTGTAAAGGTAGATCCAATATTCTCTTGCAAAATGTAAGAAAATCTATGTTGATAGATTTTTGTTATTTACAAATAATTTAATATTGCAATATAAATTTAATACCATAATATCCATGAGAGGAAATGAATAACCGTATTTGGTAAGTTGAGGATCTGGGTAATGGGTGCTTGCCCTTGAAAGCTGAAGATGCTCAAGAAGAATGCGATCGGTGGTCAAGGAAACAGGTTGCTCCTATTTAAATCAAATAGTTCCTTTAGAACTGAACCCTTGTAAGTGTAATTTAATTGTACATAACACATTAGTGACAAGACTTTGCATTTTATTCTACAGTAGTTTCTGGAAACTGGATGTTTTCATTTCCATCTGGGATCCGAGTGATCGGGGCTCTGTCCCAGGATGTCACTAACAACCTCTGTGGCATCATGGGGTTCAGTATTTCTGTGGCTCACTTCTCAACCCATAAATGTAATCAATGAAGATATTTCCATCTATTTTCTCTGCTGCCTCTTTACTCTGAAAGTCAGGGGTGGGGCCTGGGTGGGGAAGCTTGTTGTTGTTGTTTTTCCTTTTTTATTAATCTATTTCTCATTTTACTTAGGTCCATTGTAAAGAATAATGTATCTCTGTTGTAGATTGATGCCTCTATACACAGCTCTACTCCATGATGCTAACATCAATATGAATATTTTGCTAGGTTTCTTTTGTCATGCTATTCTTCCTAGGTTTTAAATTTTAGTTTATTATTCAGACCAGCTGTGGTTCCAAGATCCTCACCCTAAAGGCCCACAGGCTAGCTGACAGATAACTGCGACCAAGAAGAAAAAAAAAGAACAGAAATCTCTTACCCTTTATTCTTAAGACACCCCAGGAAAATNACTAGAAAATAAAGCAATGTTTAGCTCTGGTTGTGTACTATGTAGCACTTTATAGAGTTTGATTTCTTATCATTAAATTGTTTGATACTTGTTTGAATTCAACAGAAAAAAAGGATCTTTAATCCAAATGAAGACACCAGAATATGTATCAGTAGTTTTATTGCCATACAAAGATAAA
>VXBU01015535.1:166325-234729 GCA_013400315.1 Bombycilla garrulus
TATTTCTGTGGCTCACTTCTCAACCCATAAATGTAATCAATGAAGATATTTCCATCTATTTTCTCTGCTGCCTCTTTACTCTGAAAGTCAGGGGTGGGGCCTGGGTGGGGAAGCTTGTTGTTGTTGTTTTTCCTTTTTTATTAATCTATTTCTCATTTTACTTAGGTCCATTGTAAAGAATAATGTATCTCTGTTGTAGATTGATGCCTCTATACACAGCTCTACTCCATGATGCTAACATCAATATGAATATTTTGCTAGGTTTCTTTTGTCATGCTATTCTTCCTAGGTTTTAAATTTTAGTTTATTATTCAGACCAGCTGTGGTTCCAAGATCCTCACCCTAAAGGCCCACAGGCTAGCTGACAGATAACTGCGACCAAGAAGAAAAAAAAAGAACAGAAATCTCTTACCCTTTATTCTTAAGACACCCCAGGAAAATATAACTTTTTTTTTTTTTCTCAAAAAGAATTTTCCTTTAGTTAAAAAAAACACAGCAATGTAAAAAAATGTATTCTTATTTCACAAAACTCTCACAAGCAGTGATTTTCACATAAGAACAATGGATTTCGGTGCAGCAGTCTATGCATTAGTCTCCTTGGTTCTATGTACATAAAATTTCTGGAATGAAGCATACATTAAAGCACACTGGTTGACCTTTTCCATCTTGTGGACATGAACTGAATTCTGTAGAAGCATTCAAGACATCTGCAAGTCAAATCCTGCTGATCTAAACACTGGATGTCTTTGAAAATTTCCAACAATATTCATAGAAGATAAGCAGTAAGGCAGGAAAGATGAGAGACAGAGGAACTATCATCTTTATGATAGAAATGCTGGATGCTTAACAAAGTGTCCCCTAATCACCAGCTTCAGATGTAGACAAGTCAGCCCAGAGGATCAATGATTTTCATACAGATTTTTCTCTCTGCCAGCGACTGGAATTCCCCATCTGTGCTTAAATTTGGAAATAGTTATCTAGTTCATGTTTTGAATGAAGACATTACTAGGTAATAAAATTTTTATAAACATCACTTATTCACCCATAAAACAGGCCAATGACCTAATGCTATAATTTACATTTTAGATCTAAAAATTTGAACAAAAGGTAGTTTTTCTTTAGCATATGTTTCTCTTGGGTGGGCAGGTGGGGTCCAGTCTTGTTAAACCAAAAATACTATACCTTTGGGTTTACTCAATAACAAGAAAAGCAGAACAGAGTATTAGGGACTGATTGATGAAAGTATTTGACATGAGCTCATGCAATATAACTACTGCTTTTATCTCAGGACTGTGTGCCTCCGCAAAGAAAAGGCTTTATGTGAGTGAAGTTATGAACTGAGCATGAAAATGGTGCATTGTTTTTGCACTGGCTGCCTGCACATGGGTGAATGTTTAACACACCCAGGTGGGTTTGATTACTGCCCACTAGTGCCATGTTGTACTTGCTGAAGGGACGTAGGAGCTGATGTTGGAGAGCTATTTCCTTCTCAGCAGCTCATTCTCTACAGGTGCTCTTCTTGCTTCCCTCCTTCTCCCAATGTCTAAACAAGAGGTTCTTGCCTCTAACTTTTGTACCTTCTGTACCTAGAGTCAGAATACAAGGTGACACTGACTAAAATTCCACTTCTGAATTTCAAAAAATTAAATCGCAATAATATTTTCTTTTCGTTTAGACTGAACTATTTTACCATAAAAAATTAATTTCATATTCTACTGCTACTGCCACTACTACTACTACTACTGCTACTGCCACTACTACTACTACTACTACTACTTCTTGAGAAGGGGAGGAAGTGACTAATAAGGGAAATATTTGTTTTCCTAAATGTCAGATCACCTGAAACATTTACTGTAGAAGGGGCAAGTTCAAGCGCCCATCATGTTTTCAGAGTTTTGATTCTGGAAGAAAGGATGCATAATTCACCGTCAAATGGGGTATCTCCCCAGCATCAAAATGTATGTATGTTAGGGAAGATGCAAGACCTGTTTATTCCCATGTTTCCAAACATTTCCAAATGTTCCCAAATATTCCCATGTGTTGAGATTTTTTACTGCCACCCAAGTGCTTTAGCAGGGAAGATGTAGGTCTATCTATCCATTCACAATATAGATAGATATGTAATATTTCCTCTGGAAGAACATCTTAAAATGTTTCATTCCAGAAAAACTGGAACTGAATTTTTCAAAAATATCTCAGTGGAGATTCATAAACTCTCAAGATGCAGGAGTCCAACAGATTAAAGCAGCTTAGGGTATCTTAACAACTTCAGCCTTCAAAGTTGTGGCAAAAGCAGAAGATTTTCAATTCTTCCTTCATGGTCCAGTGGAATTGATATATTCCTTTTCCAATATATTTTCTCACAGGAATGTCCTCAATTGTAAATGCAAGAATTTAGAGCAAGTAAAGAACACTCCAGTCAGTTTCTTCACAGCCAGAATCTTCCCAGATTTTGATATTCTTAAAATAGATACAACTCTATAAATAAATTCTCTTATGTCTACATCTTTGCCTTCCTCTCTTGTTTTCTATATCAGAAAAACAGCTGACATAAATTGACTCCTTGTGTATTTTAAATGAAAATTATATGCTATCATTTTAGCAACAGTAAGAAAAAACTATTATTTTGAACCCATCACCCCCAATCATTTCAGTGGTTGCATTTTCATGTTAGAGTTCACAGTCTGAAAAAGCAGAAGTTTATTGTGAAGTATAAGCTCAGTCTTGACACTTAAAAAAAAATACTTAGTTCTTAATTAACTTATTCCTTTGCATGACAGTAGCATCTGGAGAGCTTTTTTTCTGTTTGTAAAGTACTAGGATAACTAGCTTTCCACTTCTGGAAAATGTTACTTTCAGGAGGGTAAAGGATTGACAATTAGGGAAAGAAAATAGTCAAAAATTACAGTACTATGAGCATGACATCTCTGCGTGAGAGTCCTAATTTCCAGACACAGAAATGCTGGCTTGCAGACCACATCAAAACAGACAGGAAAATATCATTAAATATAGGTTTGGAACCCTTGTTTTCCTCTATAACATTGTATATTTTTGCAAATCTCACAATGTAAGGATGTCACAGATTGTAAGCAGAAGTTGCTAGAGTAGGAATGGGTCGGTATGAATTCAAAAGAAAAATAAGAATTCCTTTGCCTAACTAAATCTGTATGAATTTTAGCTAATACTAAGGGAAAGAAGAAATAACTAAAAGAAAATTGTAATAAAATCTCTGTGTGCTGAATATTTAGTGTCTGTCTCTGGACCCAGGCCCACTAGGACATGCTCTTTGCAGGCTGGGGCACACATCTATAAGGCCCTTATCTCCTCTCTGGAATGTTTCTGGATTTTATCCAACCATTTTTAATACCAAATTTGTAAAAAAACTCAGGAAATTTTAGCCATCCATTTCGGAACAATAAATGTTTTCTTTGAACATAAAGTGGCTGGCTCTGGGCAAATGGGAAGATAAATGTATGAATGAAATCCAGTGTTCTGTGCTGCAGCAACATGGGATACTGCAAACTTGACATTTTTGCTGTACAAAGCCCCGCAGCAGATGTTTAGAAATTGAAAGCAAAACAAACAAACAAACAAAAAATAGTAGAAGCAAATGCTGAAGTTACTCTAGAGGCATAGAACTTAAAAATAATAATAAAGTGGTAAGAGGAATGTCATAGTGTAAATTTCTCCACTGTCCTGCAAAAAACAGGTCCACCTGCTTCTACAGATGTCCTCTGCCAGTGCAATGTAGAAACCTTTATAGAAATAAAATCCTAAAATAAATGTCTCCCCTCTCCCCAAAGCGTGTGTATGTAGGGGGTGGTTCTCTTGTTCTCTTAGGCTGTGGTTCTGTTACTCAGGTTGTTATCCATGCAACACACACACACACACATAACACACACAAGCTAAAAAACCTCACCTACCTGAAGGAGAGAATAGGGGCCCCTCAGATACAGACACATCAGAGGGAAGCAGACCTAGACGAATAACCTTGGGTATCTATGTGTGTGTCTGTTGTGCACTCAGATTTACGGTCTGTGGACATCGAGTCAATAGATCAGCAGTGAGAGATACACAGCTGATCAGCCAGGGCTTTCTGATTCACAGTGCCTTGACTTGCTCAGGACTCTGCTTTTTGATCCCCCTTGCAATTACCTGTCTCTTGTGGAACTACCTAAATGTAAACACCTGAAGATGACAACCCTCAATTTTGTACAGGAACTATCCTTCTTTTCACACCCCGCTGGATTCCTTTATTCTTGTCTTTCATATAAACTTCCAAGGTTTGTGTACAGTCATATGTGGTGAGATTCTCAGTAATGGGCGGCTTTCAACTTTACACTTGCCAAGACAGAATGAGCATAATGTTGCCAGATTTGGAGGGAAAAGGATCTGATCGCTCCATAGTAAAACTCTTCTATTGGACATATTGTTAAAGGGCCCCACCGCTGTCATGCTGTGGACAGTGGATTAGCTAATGAAGCTGTCTGTGAGAGCAAAGAACTGGTTCTCAACACATAGCTAGTTTTATGGTCTATGTGCAATAAAAGCTCACACTAATTCCAGCATGGTTTCCCAGAATACACAACCTCCATTTACAAATGGAGTCTCTAATTTTATTACTTACTAATAAAATTTGGTGAAACAGTTCACCTTCTTTTCCTAGACAATGACTTTCAGAAGCTGAAAAGGCCCTGAAAAAGCCAAATTAGAGTTTGGACATGAATTATAAACATAAGATCAAGACTGAGCAGTGTAATCTGAATCACTTCCTTACAGACCACTTTTCACACAGTTTTCGTTGAAAACGACCATCTTGTAGCTGTACAGGCTGGTCCAGTAATTCTGCTTTCATGAGTACAATTGTAAAATAAACACAAGAGACTAAAGGAGACAGTGAGAGAATGAAGTTGCCAGCTGGAAGCCTTAGCAAAATGATATTCGATGACATTAGGAACCATTCTGTACAACTGAACCCTGTCTCTACTTGGCAAAATATTCACAATAAATGTAATTGACTGCTCCTCTCTGAACTTTGGGACTATATGGAACTGATCTGTCTATGAAGATTAGATGTTAAGTAATGTCTTTGCTTATGTGAGGTCTTTATTACTCTGTGGCTAGTGGGTAGGCTGGGGTATACTTTAGAAATATTTTGCATATTTTATTATCAATTTTAGCTGGTATGGCTTGTGGTGACATCCTCTTTCTCTATCCCCCTTTTTTCTCCTTGTTCTTCCATATGATTTTTTTTATGCGCATACCTTTCATGGCAGATTTTTTTCTTTGTGCTTTTTAAGTTCTTGTCCTTTAATGTATATATTCTTAGGTAAATCGGATGCACTTTGCTATTGGTGACTTTACAAAGCACAGTTCCCATCCTCTAAAAAAAAGGTTCTTTTTCAAGTTTTCTTTGGATTCAGGTATTTTCAAAGGAGACATTAGGAGATATACAAAAGAAACAAAAACTTAAAGCTTTCTGCATATAATCCACTTCTAATTATTGCAAAATGTACACAAAATATTCCACAAAAGATCCCTGAAGATCAAACCAACAAAGTCAGTTTTCCTTCAGGTGTTGTGTATCTTCCTGTTAGCAAGCAGAGCAAACTGATAGCAATGGTGATGTGTACATAGGGAAGAGGTCTCTGAGGAACTTCTTTTAGTGGAAAGTGTCCCTGCCAATGGCAGGAGCGGTGGAATTATCTGATCTTTAATGTTCCTTCCAATATAAACAGATTTATTATTCTAGGGTATATTATTATATACTTATGTTTGTACATAAACATAGGGTATTTTAGAAAAAGAAACAGTCTAAATCCAGCCTCTGGTCTTTGTAGTATATGAGACAATCTATCAATATATTCTTGAAGGCTTTCAGCTAAAGTTCTATCAAACTCTACATTTAGATGCATTTCTAATTCATAATGTAACTCAAAGACTGAGCAGTATCTAAAAGAAACCCTGGAGAATTAGCAATAAGATACATTGCGTTTTGATAAAAACACACTTATTTTGGATTCCCAAATAGTAAAATGAGTTTTAATACCTTAGTTTTCTAGACAAGGAATAAAATCCAGGAAGGGACTGGGGTGTGCTTCCTATGAAGTGAAATGGCAGAGACACCACAGTCTCACTAGGCCTGAGTTCATCTCACCAAATGCACAGCCTTAACCCAGTGTCCCAAAGGCATGACACAGTCATCACACAGACCCACAGGACTTTACTGAACTTATGAGAAGATGGGGTTCATCTCTGGAGACCAATTTAGATGGTGTGTGGGCTGCAAGTGTAAATCAGAGGGTTTGTAACTGATGAGACTGAGGAAGAGAACTTCTCCTGCATCTCTACCAGCTGCAACTTTCCCAGGGCTGATGCTTTCCAGTTTCAGTAAATTGCATTGCTGTAACCAAAATGGAACATGGTGAAGAAATGACTTATCATTGCTGGCGTTGAATCAGAGAAGACCGGATGCTATCCTAAAGCCAGTGGGAGATATTAGTAAGCATTTCTAGCAAACCCTAAAACACAAGAACATTATCAGTCATAAATCATCTACAATATTTCTCAGCACTTTTTTCAGCTAAATGTCTACAAAGTAGGTCATGCAAATCCAAAAAGAATTCAGATTCATCAATAATATAGCTAGTATCTTATTGATTAGTTTCTAAAACTTGCTCCCAGGAGTTTACTGAACAGAGATGTTTATATTCTTTTTTTTTCAATTTAATAAAATAATCTCCCAGAACTTTTGACTTCCATCTTTTTAATGGAAAAATTGCTCTAGTACCACAAAGTAATTTTTAACTTCAACTGAGTATGAAGTACTAGGATGAATTAGGCTCTTCATTTCAGAGTTAGAGAAATCAAAATATGTGTTCATTTTTTAGAGCCATACTAATTATAAATATGTTAGCATTCATCCTCCTTTCAGCTGCCTAAAAGGAGGAGGTAAATGACACAGATAACCTAGCTTCCAACTGCTGCTCCACAACAATGCCATTCTCTGGTAGGACCTGTTTCCTCTTCACAGTGACACCTTATCAGCTACCTTTGGACACACCAAATGGCACCAGGAGCCTTTGTCCATCAAGTCCTTCCTGATACACCCATAGTTTATCAGAAAGTAAGACGTTTTTCCATGGGAATCTTTTCTGATTGATCTCAACTCTTGAGAATTAGCCTTTTTAGATGAGAATTCATTTTTCTGTGGGATGTGCCCTCTGGTAAGGCCATGCAGCCTTTGAGAATCACAACCTTGATGAGAAATCCTTTTCTACAATACAAAATGGCAAGAAGAAAATTGCTTGCTTTTAATAATGACTGTAGCAAAGTAGTAAAGAGAAGTCTCTCAGTCAGGCATGAGAAATGCCACTGATTTGTGGATGACTATATTTCTAATATAGTATCTAAACACTAGCAGTGCAGTATAAAATATAAGCAGGTCTAAAGTACTATGATAAGCAGGTCCAGCTAGAAATATACAGGCTTAAAGTCTTTGGACTTACAGAATGAACAATTGGAAAGCAACAAAGCACATATGTAGCTACTTCAGGATTTTATCTCTGTGTGTGACCGGATCTTAATATTTTCACTCACCTCTCCAAAGGCGAGTGCACCCTGTGTTTGGGCTGGATGTACCCTGCAGACCTCCCTGCCAGGGGACAATCTACCCAGAAGCTGCCTGCAAACTTAGGAGACCAGTTTGCCCAGATGCCCCAGTTTCCAGTAGAATTTTATACCCCCTTTCAAACCTGTTTCTATCAAAGTCAATCCAATCATCATAAATCTGTGTAATGCATTAATTATGGGAGAAATCTAGACACTCCCTCCTGAAATTGCTACCTGTTGTTCCGATGTTTGGACAAATCAAATTGCCTATCAGAGACAACAGCAAGGGAGAGGGTGTGGGTAGAGGGCAGGGTGCACCTGAAGACCTGATTGTCTTTTCTTGTCGTGACAATTATCTGATTTGCAAGGCACTAAGGACTAGGACAGTCTTTAGGTGATATTTTTTAGAATTTGTTTTCAATTTACCAACATATGACTTGTCTGAAAATGGCAGAACCTGAGATTCGCTTTGTCTCAAGTAATCTGCCTGTAGTTTTATATACCACAGGTATTGAAGTATGTTGGTATTGGGACTGACTCCAGTTGTTTCCACATTCTTTAAAAGAGTGTAAAATCTTTAAAGTAGATCCCAGATGTAAGCTGTCCTTTTAGCTTAGTGTAATTCCAGTGATGCCAATGGAGCTGTCCCAACTCCTGCATCATGCAGCTGCTTCCCCCAAACGTGGTTCTTGATGATTGTCTCTACATTCCAGATAATTTCCAGCTACTGTATTACATTGTTTCTAAACATTTTTATTTTATTTTAGGTCTTTTAAAATGAATGTAATTTTATAAATCTTGAAAATCCCTTTAAAACTATAAAGATTTTGAGAAAGCCTAGACTGGCTTCCTAGTCAGTGTCAGTCCTTTGCTTGTGTTGAGTTTGATGTGGCAGGTGTCTGACTGATTCTCAATTTTTTCCATTACAGCATTTTTTTAGAAGGGGATCGGTGCATGAAAAATCTGGAGATGATGCTATAATAGAAAAAAGTAACAATGAGGATATAATTTAATTTAAAATATATGTGATTTTTTCCAGTGACTTTTTAAACTATTCTTGCTAAATTCTGTCTGACTTTTTGGTGAAGATACAAATAAGTTCTTGTAAATCTATTAATATAATTTAATCAATCTGTACTTGAGAGTCCAAAAATTATTTGGCTTTTATATCAGTTGAACATCTTGGTCCTAATGATGAGGATATTCTCAGGACTCTTCAGCTCTTCCAGCTGATGTCAGCCAATAGGCAGATAGGTCAGCCAGAAAGCTGTTTGGGGATGTACAGAGAAAAAAAGCAAAAATGGGAAAAATGGGGGAAAAAATAAACACAAAGAACACCATGGGTCATATGCCTTTCAGTTAAATGAAGATTTCCCTATGGGGGAAAAAAAAAAAAAGAAAGTTTAAGTACAAAAATAATCATACTGTCTCTTTTGAGACCACTTTCATAGCAACAAATGTGACAAAGAGCTGTTGTGACATTAGATGAAAATGCTTTTTTTACCAAAGTAATGGTTGCCTCAATCAGTTCAAGCAATTATCCCAGTTTAGCCAGTGGCTCCAAGACAAGAAAGAGATAATTTGAAATGCTTTTACTTAGACCAACCTGTTTACAACTCTTGCAGTTTCAGTACTGAGCAAGATTTAAAGGAAAGGAAAACCAAGAGGCTTTCTTCAATATGTTGGTTTTTGCCTTGCCAAATCAGCTGTCTGTGTACAGAGCCAGTCTTTGTCACTTGTGGCCTCCCCTTGGCTTCTGGTCAGAGAGCTTAGGAACTGTTTGTTGTTTAATAGGGCCCTCAGAGATTATTCTTGGAGAGGTTTATTTCTGTAAACCAGAATACATTGACTGAAAATTCTTTTCCAAAACCTTGCAATAGGAGCAATTGTATGCATTCTTTCCCTACTAAATATTCATTGGGAAACAGAAGACTGAATTTGAGGTCCACACCCCCACATTTTTGCTTCTTATTCATCAATTCACCACACTCAGGGACACTGTCTGGTGTATATGCAAAGACTTTTGAAGTGAATCAGGGCTGTCATCACAATATGAAAGTTGCTCCCTGTCTTGCAGAATTAGGTTAATGCTAGGGAGCAAATTTCTGTGTCAAAAACAGTAGCACTGGCAACTTAACAAGAATTTGTTTGAGATACTGCAAGAACATACAAATAAACATGAGTATTTACAGTTGCTATATATTTATCTGGAAGTCAAACATTAGATTTTTTTTCTTTTTTGTCTATGTAAGATCAAGATTTGGAGGAAACAGCTTTAAAATTTAGAGCAAATTTCGAAATTTATTTCTTCCATGAAAAACCCAAAATCCCTCAGACCCTGAGATATATTGTGTAGAACAGGAAAAATAAACTGTTTGAGCCAAACTTAAACATGTTTGCTTTATCTTTGGGATAAAATTTTTAAAGAATTGCAATTTTCAGAAGGCAAATTCTTAAAAATTAAAGACAGAAATGCCTCCCCAAATATCAATGTGATGTTTTCCAAACTTTCCCCTTCTCTGACCGAATTTATTCTCCCAGAATTAATTTCAAATTAAGGAATAATTTCCATCTTTCAAATTTCATCTTTATAAGAAGCAACTTTGTGCTGAAGAATATATTACATGTCAGCATTGCTAATGTTAATCCACTGAATGAATAGCAGACCTTTTTTTTTTTTTTACTCTGAAAGACTAAATGCAGGCAAACTATTAGTATGGCATTAATATTCATATTTATATCAATAATTTCATTATCAAAATTGTATTAATTCTTGGCTCTTAAGTGAGCTGACAGCTTGAGAAAGAGCTATACCTCCATGTCTCCAGCAGGATATAGCTGCAGAGCTGACCCTGAGCAAATCAGCTGGATATTGAAAATAGCTGCATTAATTATTTAGTCCTGCTCACCTCCAAGTGTCTGCGGCACTACTGGAGTACCACAGAGTCATCCAGTGTCCAAAGCAGAGTTTTTCAAAATGCTGGTAAAGTATTTCTCACTGTGAAGATGTAAGTAAAATGTCTGAGAGTCAAATGTTGCAGTCCTCAGCCTTACCCTTTGTGGATTCACTCCCTAAGTTGTCGTAATAATTTGTCTTATAGTTATGGGAAATTGTCCTAGTGAGTCCAGGGTGAGTGATGATGGGGATAGCTGAGTGAACAAAATGATCAGAACTCTTGTAAGGAATTAGAGCAATGGATGAAGGAGAGATTTTCTGTTCTTTGTACCAAGACATTGGAATACACACAGAATGAAATGTGACTTAGCAGAAGCATTGGCAACAGAATTAAAACTTCTAAAATTGTTAAAATACTGAATCAAAACATATTTCAGTAGATCAGCTTTGTTTGAACTCATGTACTAGGAATTATCTTTTTATTTAGATATAATTTGGGGGTTTTGATGATTTTAGCAGAAATTTAATAGTCACAGGTAAAAATCAATATTAAGTATTCATTTTTAAAAAAAGTATTAAAAATATTTTTAAAAAACATATTCGTCAAATGCATGGTCCATAGATCTTTAATTCATAATTTTCATCAACTGAATTTAAGCAATAAAATTCCATAATTTCAGAAATACATCCTCTGTGTCTAATGAGATTGGATTTTCACCTCTTACTTACATTCTCAGACATTTATCTGATCACTCTCAAATATCTCCAAAACAAACTTCTGTTGTGAATGTGAATCCAAGGTATACTGCAGTATTTGGCAGACTTTTTTGAGGTTGTTTGATTCTCAGCTTAATTAATAAAACTTTATAATTATGCATGTCTTGCTGATTAATACTATTTCTTTTTCAAAAATACACTGCATGAAATATTAATTTTAGTTATTTGACCCAGCCTGAATTTATCTTCAGTCCTGGAAATCATTCAGCTGAAGCTACCGGAGTGTCTCAGAGCACACTGGAAAAATAAAGCTTCCTTTCCCATAAATGTCAGCAAAGGCATTTCAGAATAGCAAAACAAATATGATTTAAGTATTCTGGGGTCTTGTTTGTTCATATCGTTCAAAAAAAAAGCCTTGGTTGCTTTATTTACGAAAATATACTGAAACCACTGTGAAAATAGGCATAAATACTTTCACAGGTCATGGAACAGAGGAAGTGATGCTGGATCAAGCACTTACCCTCAATTTCTTATCACCTGAGACTCTTTCATTTTCAAGGGTACTTACATTTCTTGGGCAGGGTATTGGTTTCTTGTCCTTACTGTTGGGGGACACACAGGATGTGTCCTAGTCCATTTTTACTAGTGTAGACATAGCTGTGAAATCCAAGATTTAATATAATTTTGGTGGGGATAGGATCTGTCAGCAGCTGGAAAAACCAAGCACTGTGAAGGAGAAAGGAACCTGAGTGCTTAAAATGAGTGGTTAGGACACTACAGCTAAAAGTCCAACAGATCATCTCTGGAAAGCAAAGTAATATGAAGCTTCTGAAAGGTAAAGGAAGCTGGAGTATTTAGAGAGACCTACTCTTTTATTCCTTTGTCTCTTTTTGCCTCTGAATCTTGTGGCCTCTTTGGTCAAGACAGAGGGTATGTAAGTTGGAGAGGAACCTATTTGAGCTATGGCTTATTTGGCCTACAGACCTTTTCCATGCTCAAGCCTGGATCACTGAGAAGCCTAAAATGGCAATTGCAACCTGAAGTCATCAAAAGCCATCTGTGGGCTTCCATGTCCTCATCATTGCTGTCTACCATGTGTTCTCCAGGGAGAAACACAGTAGTCTTGTTGGTAGCAAATGCTGAATAAACACAATCCTCTGCCAAGACAATCATTCCAAGTTTTCTTATTTTGTGGGACCCACCTTCTTTCAGCACCAGCTGTTCCTGTTGCCTCATTGGTGCAAGAAAGCTCCTTGTGCCATCTCAAGCTCATTTTCCCAAATGTCTCTTAGGTAGAACTCCCGGAAGAGCTAAAACCAACACTTTGTTCACATAGATCGCATCATAAACCATGAATTAGACCATACCTCCATCGCTACAGTATAGTATAAATATATTATAATGATTTATAATGTTGGACTTGATTACCCGTGTGGGTCTCTTCCAACTCGGCTGATTTTGTGATTCTCTGATTCTGTATTTGCTCTTCCATTTCATATAAATAAAGCTGAACATTTGGGAGCCACACTCTGTCAATGTTAATATAAAATCCAGATGTCCATTTTGTCAGCCTACTGCCTTATACTGGATGTTTGAATGTTCTAATTTTCTGCCCAGTGGTGAGTTATTTAAGGGAACAATGTGTGTGCACAAAAGAGTGTGTACAACACTGCAGCTGCTGCTGCTAGTGCCCCAGGTTCAAGATATGCACAGATGAATGATTTCAAGTCTCAAGAATAAAACGTAGCCAGCCACTCACATTGGCATTTCACAGGACTGTGGACATATCAACTTACATTATGCAAACAAGTGGTCATACGTGAAACACCACTGTTACTTGTTTTTACTCGCCTGCATGGGGATTTACCTTCATGTTTCAGGAAGCACTGCTGCACTGAGACAAAGAAGCCTTGCCTTTTTGCCAGTCATCTCCAGGCCTTGGGGTACATGTTGGCAACAGGATTAAAGTTTCATCAGGTTGTCGCATAGCTTACATTAGATCATTCCAAGCAAGACTGAATTTGGTCCAAGTGTCCTGTGCCTGATGCTAAGTTGTATATTTTATGAGCAAATTGCTAGTATTATTTCATGCCGTAGTCCAGTTCTGAAGACCTTTATTTGGAAAGGCTAACACTGTTGTTGGTTCAAATGACAATTTCTTTCTCATGATTCTGAATGATTCCTTCTTGAGAATGAGGAATTACTCTCAAGGGTGAATAGTAGCCACCAAGACCGGTGTCAGTAAGTACAACTTCTCTACTGACTTGAAGATACCAGCTATGGCAACTTAAAATTAACTTTGTATGACAGTTTTTAACGTGATTGTTGTGACATGCTGTTCTTGACACAATGTGTCCTTCACACAGAATGTGCTAGGGAAAAGCTGGATTCTGCAGTCAAATATTCCTCCTATAAAGCTATTTGGAAGGGATGCTGAAGCAACTTGATCTTGGTCTCAGAGAAAATATTTATTCAGCAGTACACCATACAAAGAAAGTTATGCAATATCTTATATCTTAAGATATATTGTCAACACTCTGCCAAATTCTGATCTTAGATATGTGTGGAAAAACTCATATTTCATCAACTGAATTAGTCAAAACTAATTAAGAGAAAAGACAGGAGGCTTTAGCACAACAGTGTCAAATAGATTTGCTCATATATATCTGAGGAGAGGAATGAATTTGCAAATACAGGGCCAGATTGAAGATTTCCCACTGATTTTTCTGCACTTTGCCTCACACTGTAAACTAATTTCAGGACTGTGTAATGGAGAATACATCCACTGTTCTTATAAGTTTTTTTAAAAAAATAGCTAATATTATTTTTTCACATAAAAAAGTTTTCCTGAAAGGACTTTGCCAAAGTGCTACATAACTCCAAAGCTATATTCACTCCCATTAAATCAAGAGTGTTATGCTGAATTTCAGGCAGTGCTAGTGAGTGCACATTATGCCTTAAAAAGGCTGTTCACATGGATAAAAGAAGTGGGAGTTTTCTCTTTTTTTTAGACATGGAATTGAAGCTTCGATTTTAAAAAGGAATTAGATTTCAGTAAAATTTTAATTAAAAATATTCCATAATCTATCTGAAATAACTACAAGAAAAGGTTATAAACTTTGTTTCTAATAGAATAAAAATATTCTTACAGAACTTTTCTTTTCTGGCTTTGCAAATGTGCACTTAATTTTCTGACAAGCAGCATTTGAAAACATCTGCTCTGGGACTGGATCTGCTATTTTTTCTTAGTGTATATACAAGAGTGGGAGAGAGCTGTATTAGAGAAGCTTAGAGTTTACCTTGTTATCTAATCAGCTCATTATTCAGCAGTAGTCAGAAACACAGCTCATATGTTGGAAAAGAACAGAAAAGAAAACAAAATAGGAATTATAAAACTTCTGCCACTGTACAGTGCTATGGAGCTTATAGCTTGAATTATTACTTCATTTATGTTGCCTCAATTAAAAAGAGAATAAAATAGCAGTGGAAAGAGGAGGAGGTCAAAACCAGGAGGGCAAGAAGAATGAATAAAGGTTTGGAATAGCTTCTATGGAAGAAATGAAGAAGGAACCTCTGCTAAGCAAGAGATAAAGGAAGGAATATATAGTTCGTTTATATAATAGGTGTGTAGAGCAGATAATGATTGTTCCTGTCTTTGTCCTTGCACAAGCAGATGTTATCTTTAGCCTGGAACTCTGGGAATATTACAAATTCAAATAGTTCAAAATATGTAATCTAAAACAATATTGGGAAATATCTACTGTCCTTAGATATTAACATTGCCTCTGAACAAAGTTCCTGAATATTTATGGAAAATCGTCCCTACATTCTGAACCTGTTTTTATCTGTTTTCTCAGACCCAACTGTTGCAAAGCGAAGTTTCTATAGAAAAGCAGAATACAGGGAAAAAGTTTGGTTTTGCCTGATACAAGATTTCCTATGTTCTAATTTGGAAACTGCCTGCAAATATCTGTTGTCCAAAGGAGGGAGAAAGGCTGCAGAGAAATGACAAACTGCTAGACCACCACTGCAGTGTCGGTTTAGTTTTATATGAAAAGTTAAAAGCACAAAAGAGAGAATAAAATAGCACAGAAGGCTTGATAAGACAGACATACAAATCTTTATTTAAAAACTAGTATTTTAAAGGATAAAACTCCTCATTTTTCAGTCTCTGCAACAGGACTAAACAGTACATGTGGGATTATTGCATGTTTTACTTATAATTCATGAAGCAATAATGCTGTGTCCCAAGTTTGCAATGCTTGCTGATTTCAGGAAAGATTACTTGTTTTAAAGACTGTCTGCTCAATGTTTTGGTCAGTGTGGCTGGATGCCTTCTGTGCTGAGAACACATGAACCACAAGCAAGGTACCACCCACAGCTGCTTATAAATGCTTTTTAGCAAACCTCATGGACTGTAGGACTTTGATTGAGCTCTCAGTGCCCTGAGCAGGACAGCTGCCACTACTTAAGTGGAAATTCATGTGGGATTTATATAGCCACGGGTTTTCCCAGCTGAGGATTTAAGTGTCTGTCTCTTGCTGGGATGGTTTTCAGAGGCCTGGAGATTGCTTCAGTTCCAGCAGGACTGTGTGAAGTAGTGCTGTGCACAATCTGGGACAGTATGTGTGAACAATGCATCTACTTAAAGCAGCATGGCTGCCAACCTGTCAGGTCTGACCCCTTCTAATATCTGGTTGCCCACACACCACAGCAAGTATCTTTGTAAAGCATTAGTTGCGATACATTTGCAAAACTGATTATTCAGTTTTTCCAACTATAGAGATTCTAAGTACCATGAGAAAAATTAAAAACTAACATTTGTTTTTAGATTATTCCTTAAGTTTCCAAGTTAAATCAGTCCTTTCATATTCCAGTGTAACAGTTCTCGTGTCACTGTGATATCTACTAGAAAATATCGTTCTCTTGATTTTGATTAAAAAACCATGCATAGTGAATTTTTTCTCATCCTTTCATTGGTTATAAACACAGAATAAATTTAGCCTTTTGACTCCAATTAGAGCTTCAAGATTTCTTGTGAACAGATGACATATTTACAACTCAATATGTTTGTTTCATCCATCTGTTCTCTTCTGGCAGGTTGTAAATTATTAGGACACATGCTGCTTTGTGTATATCTTTCATGCACAGAAAAGAACTATATGGGTAGGGTTTCCTGCTCTAATTGGTATTTAGGTTCTTCCATTGTGTGAAAGCTATACAGTAGTAATCTATGGATAGCTTTTTGATCTTCCCTAAACACGCTTATTTCTGTCCTCACTGAGGGTCACCTCAGCACTGCAGAGTCACAGTAAAAAGAAAACAAGCACTTCAGACTGAAGCATTGGTAGACATTGTTGGACTCAGAAAATCAGCAGGTCCCAAACAGCTTTTTTTTTTTTTTAAAGTGGGATAAAATAAAGAGCTTTCTTAGACATAAAATGCATTTAGTGACAGTGATACCTTCAGTAAATGATTCAGTGGGAAAATAAATTGTCAAGCTTGTACAGATATTTCCAATTACAAACTCATTCTCTATAGGAAAAGCCATCAAGCCAAAAAAATTTATCTTTTTCATCAAACCAAAATTTGTTTCATTGCAACATATGTCACCTTGAACTGCTGTAGTTTGTGTGAACTCACTGCTGGAATGAATTTTCTTTGACTATTCTCCATTTATCAAGTTTCTTTTCCAAACTACAGTTACATGCCTGTCTCTGGTGGTGTGGACAGTCTGAAGTTTAAAAGCAAACCAGAGGAAATAGAAAAGGTGTAGAATGATTGTGCTGTAAATGCTGCGTCAACTGTGAAGTCTGAGAAGGCTAAAATAGCAATGCAGGTTTTCTGGGAATCAAACAAAAAGTTAAAGACTGTATTAACCACACTAGGAAAGATTATAAGGAGTCAAGGGATGATATTGTTGACAAGGCATCAAGCCAAAAAATATTTGTCCAAAGCTGATAAGGAAAGAGGGTTAGAAATTGGAGAAGCTTAAGCAGATATTTATAAAATTTTGCTTAGTAGAAACAAGATCTCCAAGGATTGGGCCATGGTTAGCATAACCCTATTATTAAAAAAGTGTTCTAGGGATTTACTTAGAAAATGTATATCAGTGCATTTAGCCTCATATGGGACAGAAGTGTTTCATGAGATCAAATAAAGATACCCTTGGAAAAACTGACAGCCTGAGAACAGCCACATGTTCTCAGGAAGTGGAGATCATGCTTCAGCTGGTTGGAATTCCTAGCGGATATTATTACTACAGAGGTGCGGGTTGATTTGCTAAAGTAGCAAACAAAAAACACAGATTTTGCACTGTGGCTGTTCAGGTATTTTGATCATGTAAACATCCTATAACTTAAAACTGGTGAGGATTAATGTTCTCTGATTCAAGAAGTGATCAGTTTCAAGTGAAGCCGATTAATGAAATTCAAGTTGTTTCTTAAACTCCTTTGGATTAATGTTTTTAAAACATTGTCAGACTTAAACTTTGGATTTAGAATCTCTCAGATATGTAGGATTGGACACAATGAAAAAAATACTCCTGAATACTCCCATTTTTGTGTATTTAGACTAAGAGAAATGCAAAAGAAACAGGAACCAAAAGGAACTTGGAAACATTTTAGTCTACCTAAACTGTATTTTGCTACCTGGGAGACTCAGCAGAGCACTGTGTGTCATTAGTCCCCTACAGAAATGGAACTTTAATTTAGTTTGGTTAGTTTGTGGACATGGACAATGCTTAGTACAGACTTATCAATTCTTTGCACAGCTCTTGTGTAAGTATATTTAAAGTTAGAATAACTTTAAGATTAATGGTTTTGTTTTTTGTTTAGTTCACCAAATTACATCAGATCTACGAGGATCAACTTATTTCTTTTTGACTGCCAGTGGTTAAATATATATTGAGGAAAGATTATTAGAAGAGCACACAGAGAGAAACCATCTTCAGAGAACACTGAAGTTACTGTTCCAAGAAGAATTACTTCAGGAACTTTAAACTTTGCAGCTTGGATGACTGTTGAGATTTCATGATCACCGTAAAATTTCTAGATACCCTGGATTAGACAGAAGGGTCAGTTAAGAAAATGAACACATGTCAAATGAAAGCTTTCCAACAGATCTTAAGGAAAGAGCTTTAACAATCAAATCAGATCAAGAGTAAATTATTTTGAGTCACACGGGATTACAAAAAGTCAAAATAATAGCTAAATTCTCAAAATAAATATATCCCAAGTTATTCGGTAAGTTCAAGAGCTCTGTATGTATTGAAAATACCTGAGATGGTAGGAGTGACATATATATGTAATGGGACAACTTTAACCTGTACATTTTAACAATTTCAGGTTTGAAATTAAAAAAAAAACAAAAGGACATTACAAATAATGATTGGATCTTCAGTATTTTTTGAATTTCTGCAATGAAACCTCTACTCATAAGAGAAAATTAAGCCTGCTGTTCTCACCTAAAGAATATGGGGCAACACATCACAAAATCTTTCTTGCCATTATACAAAAAATGAAATTTGAAATTTGTTTTATAGCATAAAATAAAAGAGTATATTTAAGAAGAAGATGATAATATTTTTTCTCCTTCTCTAACTGCTGTCAAGATATCACCATGAAAATTAATCCTAGCTCTCTCACAGACTTTTGGGCTTCTTTGAATAAAGCGTCTCCCACATATCTCTGCCAAAGCAGTACAAGCCTTACCAGGAGAAACAAGTGAGAAGCAAGGAGCATTTTTGCTCCCTGGCAGTTCAGGCTGGGTTTGGTGTGCGCCAGCAGGGCCAAATGGAAGCAGCACTGTCCCTATGGCTTTGCTGAGGCTTGCAGGTGAGCCCTGCAGCTGCTGTGGAAGTTGTCCTTCTCAGTACCAGCCAGTCATTGTGAAATCTCACAGAAGCTCGCTCCCACTGGAGAAGACACAAAATCAAAAGGTACATTCTTATGTTCAATAGCTTTTTTTAAGTTTTAGCATTGATAGTATGACTGCCAATCATTCTTATTTCCAATTGAGTCATTGAAATGTTCCCCAGATTTTTGATTTAGCACTAGACTTGTTTTCTTGGCTTTGGATATGTTGAAATATCTAAGCTTGTTAGAAGTAGATGTTAGTCCAGATGGAATTAAAACCAGATTTCTGAGGCAAGGAGTCTAAAGTAACAAATTATTGACACATTTCATTACTTCTACTGCAGTTTAAAATGTTGGACAAATCACTAATACAAATTCACAGTTTAGATAGCTTTTGGAATGATGGCAGGCCATGAATTCTTTATGGTCAAACATGATATCTAATCACTCAAGTAACAGCACTTTGCTTAAAACTGCGGATATAATATTTTGATTGAATTTTCTATTAGAGGATTTTTGATGAGCAAAATTTGGATTGTTTCTTTTGTTAAATGAATTATCATGTGTTACAATCTGACATCTATTGCTTTAGGGTGGGAATCTACAGAAAACTTGGCTTCAGTCATTCACTACTCTAATGGCTTAATTGTTATTTAGGGGAGAAAATGTCAATGTTGACAGATCAAAGCATTTTCAAAACTAAAATGAATTCCTTGGATACTCTAGAGATTTGTATCCACACTGGATCATATTATCTACAAGTCCTGCAATAACCATTTTATGCCTGTCTATGAACACAGAGCAGATGCAGGTTTCCTCTTCTCTTAGTGTCCTTATATTTCCAGCATTGGGAGAGGCTCGCTTAGCTGTGCAGTCCATTTACATAACTCTTGATGCCCAACAGATTTCACTAGTCCCCATTCACCCATCCAAGGGCTGACCTTATCTTTGACCAAAACTGGTAAGAAATTTGGTGAACTGTCTAGACCTCACAGACCACCAGAACTCTGTTTTGTGGAATGGATCTGCTTTTTTCATTGAATTAAGGGGCAGATTTTTGTGAGGCTATTGTGAAACCTGTGTGTTCCTAACTAAGAAAAATTTCATTTCCATGTGGGCTGCTTGATTGAAGGTGAGTTTGGAATCAAGCCAGAGGCAAACAAACAAACAAACAAACAAACAAACAAACAAACAAACCCCCTATAGAAACAAAAACAAACAAACAAAAAAGAAACAATAAAAAAATTTTGAAAGAAGCATTTCTTGCACCATCCAGAAGTGGAAAAGAATTTCTGCTACTTCTTATAGCCTGTCATACCATGTTGAGAGTTTTAGGATGATGAGTAAGAAGTTGACTGTCAGTTTATGGTTTACATAAATTTGGATGGTTTTTGAAGTCCTGTATTATCTTTGAAGGTGCTTGAGACAGTGTTTTTCCTTTGAATGTTACTGAGAAGCGTACATAATCAAAAAATACTCATTTTTTCCATTAAATTCTGTACATGACACTTGGTCACACTTGAAGAAAGGGATACTCCCAATTTTTGACTTATCACTTCTTTCCTTATACAATTGTGTTTCTAGAGGAGCTGGAATACTTATGCTTGTATTACAGAGGAAGTAATTAGGAAAATGCTTTAAGACATTTAATCATGTTTTTATGCTACCTAAAATAGAGAGGGAAGGGGCAGGAATTTCCAATTTTCCCACAGTTTCAATTTCAGAAAACCAATAATTATTGTTTCTTATTTGTATTTAATTGCTGATTTCCTTAGGGAAATTTGGGGATGGAAAAGGAGGAGTCTATAAAAAAGTAGAATATTTCCACCATAATACCAAAATATGTGGATCTTTCATTGGAAATCCACACACTTCATTCTGAGGTTTTCAGTGGAGATACAATTATTTCTAAGGAGAAATTCTCCTTCCCTGAATATTTCTTTTTAATAGCAAACTTTCTGTGAAAAAACCCCACATTTTATAGAAATAGATCAGCATATTTTATTTTTGAAATTTGGTGATAGTGGAAAGGTTTTTGGGTTTCAGTTTTTGTAAAACAACTCAGTTAATGACATCATTCATCTTCTTAGACTTGGAATGTCTTACCAAAAAATCTAGAATAAGTGTCAGATAAGTGTCAAGCTTTTATAGGTTAATATACTTCATTGTATCGTATAAATTTTATATGTAATTAATGAAGCTGTGTGAAGTATGAAAACATAAATTTCATCAAAATAAGTATTTTGGTGAAAGCTTATCAATATAAGTATTTAACATTCTAGTTGTTAACATCAACCAAACTAAATAACAATAAAGCTACCATAGCAGGGAATAAAGGAGATGAAGGAATATTTTTCAAAACTTCCTACAAAGCTCCATATGAACACAAAAAATAGCCATGGATTCTGCAGACATACTATTACTTTCACAGAAATTACCTTCACTACTAGTTACTAGAGATGGAAAGAAAAAAAAAAAGTTTCAACTGCAGGATATGAATCAATTCCCTTTTTATGTCCTAGTTTTTGTCTATATGCTGAGTATTGCCAAACCAATAAACTATCAGTTCATAGAAGTTTCATTCCTGTATTCTTCTAGAAGTAATATGCTGTGCAGGAAAAAATAAGAAAATGCACCCTTATAAAATGATTGAAATTCTGCTGATATGAGTTCTGACACTCAAGAATTAAAGAAAGATAAGTGCTCTTACTTCATTTTATGCACTTTGACAGGAAATAATTTTAGAGGAGTCATAACCAAAAAATAAATTTATTCGGCTAAGGGATGAAGCAGTTAAAAAATAATTTAAGTTATAAATATTTTGCACTGCCCTGAGAGAGAGTCTGTATATTCTGTCACATATATTTGTTGTAACAGAGAAATGCATGGGAAATATTTTTGCATGTAGGAGACTGAAGCCTGAATGTAGGATTACTTATTGTAGGCCACCCACAACAACGCTGCATTGAAGTAACTCTTCTACCAGCAATGATTCAGTTAACCTTTGATTAAATACTGGAATTTAAACTATGGAAAGGTCTGAAACCTGACACAGTCCTTTGACACCTCTATGTCTGTCATTAAAGATAATCCTGTGTTAGGTACTGATTTTGAAAACAGAATTAAACTACTTTGGTTTTCAATCTTAACCCTTCCATATTGCAAATGTAACCCTGCTGTGTTAAGAGGTTTCCTGAATTACTGCTCCTCCTTTCAAGTCTCTGTGTTTGTGAAGGAGCTTTAAAGGGAGCACGAGGGCCAGTGAACACGAACTGGGCAGCTCCATCACCAACAAATGAAGTGACTGTCCAGGTAGTAGTAATTAGTGGACCACAAAACTGACCAGGACTTCAGATTCTGATCATGCCCCATTCTTCCTTCACTTTTTCACACTTCAGTGAGACAGTCTTCTCAAGACAAACAAGTTTCTTATTTTTTTAATCTTTTCTTTGACTGAGCATCAGCATCAGCATCAGCATACCATACCACTATTTTTAATTCTGGGGTAATTGTGCTCCATCTTTTCCCTACTATTTCTAGTAGGTTGTGTGATGGAAGCTCTGTGATGATCTGAGAGGTCTGCACTCTCAGACATACTTTTACACCTTTTTAATTGCTACATTTTCTCCTCTTCCTCAACACTGTTTACCCAAGCTACTAAGAATATCTCGGTGGGAATCTGCCAATTTTTCCAACATTAAACACAGGCAAGTGATGCCTTAAGTTTTAGCTTTCATATTTTCCAGATTCTGCACTGCATTAGTATGTAACTCTGAACTTCATATAAAGTGTTAGCAAGTTCTCCTCGCAGTTTAGTTAGACAAAACAATCCTTTTCCAGCCCAAGAACCAAGGACACTGTTGCAGCTTCAGGCCCCAAAAGCATAAACAACAGCGAATTGAGGAGAGCAATCTGGGAGGATGGGACATCATAACTTGATGCTGTAATTGGGCAATTAACGCAAATATGTAAATGGACCAAAACTTATAAAAGTGTGAAAACTCGTGACTCAGAGTCCATCTTGGGTCCATCTTGGGTGGAGATATAGCTGGCCTCTTGTACTGCCAAAGGTGTATCCTTTAAAGGCCTTTTAATAAATACCGACTTTATTCCTTTAACACTGACTACCTTCTGTTCCAGGTAGCCTCTCTAGACATCACAAGAAGTGACAGGTTCTCATTTTTCATCTTTTGTGGCTCACCTGGATATACAAAGTAAAATGAAGAAGTCTAAAATAAAATTAGGATGGAGCACAACTCAGCAGAAAATTTCCTCTGGAAAAAAAGTGTATGGTGTTCCAAAGTTCATAGGCTGTGAAATATGAGAAAGTCTTTGGATTTATACTGTTTTTGAGAGATTGCCCATCAGTTTTTTGGAAAGGTCATGTACTGCAGTCAATATGAAATAAGTAAGGTCCTGGCTAAGAAAAGACCAGGCACTGACTGTTCTGCAAAGACAGCTCTTACACCCTTAATCACCAGCAATGCTGTTGGTGACAGGACATCTCCCCGTAAAGGGCCTGATCTTGGAATTATGGCAATTGTCCATCTTGAGCAAAGCAAAAACTGTCTGACAACAGAAGACTTCTCTTGAACCTCAGCAAGAATCTTGACCAGACTGCACAGCTGACACTGTCCTCCTCAGCCATCTTTAAGCTACCCAGATGCCCTTGGATACTGAAGTGTCCAACAGTCTTTCCAAGTCACTGACAAATAGGTACATGACTTTTAGAGAGAGAATGTTTATTTTTTTCCCCAGAAGAAGCTTTTCAATCTGCCTTGTCAGCCTGTATCCTCTTGCCAGTGCACACAGGAGGTTCCTAGAGCCCTATCACTCAAAGCAAACTGAAAAAGGAAAGAAGAGGCTTTGTGTTTTTTTCTTTACTTCACGATATATAGGCACGAAGCTTGAAAAGGACAAGTCAGTCCTTGACAAGCCTTCGAGTGGCACCTACTTAACTGTCCCAGTAGTGCAGCTGCAGTTTACACATACCCAGCTAAATTTTTGGCTCCTCTTCATAGGGGTCATATGAAGGAATAGTAAAAAGGTTTCAAAATTATTAATTGCAACAGGGATGTTGAAAGGTTCTGTATGAATGGAGCCATTTTAGAAACATGCCTACATTAATATTTAAAAGCATTTCATCTACACCTTATAGAAGGAAGAAAAAAAAGAAAAAAAAAACGGAGAACTAGGGAAACTTCAGTTTAAAGTTGAGCAGTGCAAACAAGGAAAGATGACAAGAGTAGAAAAGACATCCCTTGGGGGATGTGGCCTTTAAGGAAGAAGGAAAGTGAAATCTTTCCATTGTCAGTGAAGCTCATTTTACAGTACCATAGAGGGCATTCCATTTTGACAGGGTCCTGCTGCTTATTAGAGCTGCTTATTGCACAGTCATTGTTTCTGATAACAATGTGCAGAGCTACTTGGAGACAAATACTCTGGGATGCACAGAGTAACCTGGTATTTCCTGGTGGAATACCAAGCTTATCGCTTCCATGACACTAATCTCATAATTCACTCACTAAGCAATAAAGATTTCTCTTACAAATTAGATCTGTTTGATAATCCATTCTGTGTTTTGACATGTTTGGTATGTTGCTACTCATGTTCTTTCCTGGAGAGTAGTTTAATATGGTGATTTGTGATGCCAGCAGGAAGCTCAGACAGGTGCATGGACAAATGGATTCTCCATGTTCCCACTGACGATGCAGAAATCTCACAGACTGCAAAATCTCTGTTTTCCTTGTCTTGCTATTTTGTGCAAATCCTTGTTGAGTTTTGTTTTTAAAAAAGTGAATAAAGAAATAATGCCAACTATCATTCCCTGACTTCATCTTTGTAAAGAATGTTTGATTCTTTTTTGGTTCGGATTTATTTACATTATGTTCCAGATTAAAAGCCACAAATCCAGGATCCATTTTGAAAGGTCCTGAACCTGTCCCAGAGTTCTAGGAGCTAAAGACATCAAGACACACAGCACTAAAATCTGAAGGAAAGGTATGACCAGGAGGCAATTCTGTCCCCATTCATGTAGTTTGGCTGTCTATGCAATGCTTGTGTTAGTACTTTAAAAAGTACATTTACTTTATTTTCTAATTTGTCTTTTGTTTAGTAGGGGTAGGACTGCTTGTCATGAGAATATTCATTTTCTCTTATGCATTAGGTGTGACATGCTCTGAAAGTGCTGGTTCCTGGATGTGCTCCTCATAGGGTAGTCAACTGGAAAATATCATATTTAGGAAATCTGTGGCATTAAGTATAAATATGGGTTCTCCACAAAGGGTGGCAGTGAGGTTTGTTATGAGACAAACTGATTTGTTAGAACCACATCTGCAAATGAATTCAGTGTCTAATTCGTAAGTGGAAATGTCTGTCTAGAAGCATGTGAAATAATGATGCTGGTTTGGGCCCCTTCAGGCTGTGTGATAGTGATAACCTGAGAAGAGCTGTTTTTGTTGGCATGGGATGCGGTATCTGAGCTCCTTCATGGCCAGAGCTTCATCGGACCCAAACAAGATGGCAGGAAGGATATCGGTCTCGTTTGCCATGGGCCTCCAAGCTTCTCATCTGCAGAGCAAATGAGAACTGAGCCACTGGTCAAGAGCCCAGTGACTGTGAAAAATGGGCTTTCAGCCATTAAACCACCGTTCAAAATGCTGCTTTTCTAAGGATACCTATTCCACAATCCTATGTTTCTTAACAGCCAAGGTTCTGAGGTTGAAATTTCTCTGCTTCTGTAACACAGTGCCAGCTCCTCCCTGCTGGTCCTCAGGCACCATCAAACCTGCCTGGGAGCTGGAGCACCTCTGGGGCAGCCATGGAATGGTTGTTTGTCTGTCATGCTTGGGTCCAGTGGGTAACCAAATTGCTTCTGGTTTTCTTTCATCTGCATTCATTTTTATTTGTTCAGAGATGCTAAGTTGGCTGCCTTTGAAACTCAAAGTGGACAAGAGCACACAAACAAATTCATTTCTCCAGCTTTCTAAATATTGATTTACTCCTGGTTTCAGTAAGAAATGACATGAAATCCTACTAATATCTAAGGTTATCTGTGGCCTTGTGACCTGTGAATCCTAACCTCAGTGCGACTCTGGTTTGAACACTAGAAAGTGAAAGGTCAGCGAAATGAGATAACTTATGTATGGCAACAGGATTAGCAGTTTGGGCTGCTCTGAAGACATTAATTTGGACCATCCCATGGCAAATATCACTCAGGTGCACTTAAGGGAAAAAATGAATTTTTGAACCCTGGAAAAGTATTATTTGCATTGCTGAATATGACTCCAGAATAAAGGCAATGAAAGGAGCTAATTTGTTGGGGACTTAAAAATATAAAATTCAAAGCATATATTTTCATTTTCCAATTAATTAGTCTTCATTAATCAAAAACCCTATTGAAATTTGATTCTTGAAGCATGATATAAAACCTATGAGAGAGCAATTAAAATATTCAGGATTACTCATTGTGCATAAATTGGTTACATTTAGATTCAAAGAAGAAATTAGGTTTTTCCTTTACAACTGCTAAGAATTTGTCTTGAAGACTATTTTAATGTGGGTTTTTTCAAATATAGTTCAGTTCCCATCTTGAACTATGGCTTTCTGGTTTTTGCTTCTTCCTTAGGCTTCTTGATGGGTGTGCTCTGTATACATAACTCTGGCCTAATGAAAATGTAGTAACTGCAACATGCATTTTTACAATGGTTTTATGTTATTCCCCTTTCTCCATCACCTGTGTTTCTTTTAGCAACTTTTTACTCTGTACATATAGTTGTTTTATTTAGGGAGGGTCTACGCTGCTATAAAACCAGTGTATTTTTAATTCACTTGGAATAAACTGAAATCAGAGGAAGTTCAGTACTTTAAAAACATGTACCTAAATATAGACTTCATTTTGACATCTATGCTAGACATCCTGACCATTTTATTTGTCCCTTCAATTTCCTTTTCTTAGCTCTCTCATTGATGTTTAGTTGATTCTGGTGATGAATTCATCTTTGGAAAACCTTTTTTTCCAACCACAGGTGGCAGCAGACAGCAGAAGCTTCAGGAATAAGGGCTTCTCTGAATCTCTGAGTGAGCTGAGATGACAGGATAGCTTGTCTTGGTCCACAAGGAATGTTCTTTATCATTTTCTCCAGTGGCTACTTAAACGATATGTTTTAAATATTTATATTATATCTAAGTGCACTGAAAATATAAGCAGTTTTGATTTTTTACTCTCTGAGTACTTACATGATAAAATCATAACCTAAACATGTTAGTCACCCTATAAATCTCCCAACATTTTATGTATACTTGCATTTAATCTATTTTAGATTATATCAAACGGAGGCAGTTTTTCTGATCTGTTCTCTGGGCTGTGGGGTAGTTCACACAGTCTGGAAAGGAGATTCAGGAGATGCTGATGTCAAGTGAATTTGCACAAGTCACTCAATCAAAAAGAAGCTATGAAAGAGCTGTTGGTTCCTGCCCAAATCTCCATTCATAAACTCTAATTCACTGTCAGAGATGTAAATTTTCTATCTCTGCATTTCCTATTGTTTTGGGTAAAACTGCTCTTCCTTATAAACTTATTTTTGCAAGACAAAGTCCGGTGTATTTATTACTGTCTTTTCCTAAAGCCTTGAAAACTCCAAACTAATGAGGGACATTAGACACATCTTCACCTATGTGTTAAGAAAACTATCTGTGCACTCCTGTAGCAAAACTAGCACTGGTTCCATAATCTGATAAATAAAATAAATAGTGGAAAAGGCTTTGGCTGATGCTGCTGTACTTCTAAAAAGATACTGACATGTATTTGTATCATCTTGGTCTTGTGACCAGGCATTCTAAAGTCACTCCAGAAGCACTTTAAAGTGTGCACAGCCTGCAGGTAGGTGTGCAGAGACATCATCCCATGGGAACAGCTGTCCTGGTGGCCGTTGGGCCATGCTTCTCTCTGGTCTGGGACAGGAAGGAATTCCAAGACAAACAGGTAGGAGGGAAATAGGGGTGGGGACGACTTGATGAAACCCCCATTACCCGGATGGAGGTAGAGATTGCCCTGGTGTGGCCACCCAGTGGGCAGCTGCTGGTCACCGGGATTTGTGGGACCCAGAATTCGCACTGATGTTGCTCCCAGGAATTCCTGATTTCCTGGAAGGACTGAATGAAACCCTTCAAAATGGAAAGTGTTGGTTCCTGGCTGTGTGACACTTCATGTAAAGCAGAGGATGGTGACAAGAACCACTGCATTAATTCAGGAGAACTTTGCATGGGGGTTTCACAGAAGAAACAGCACTAAGAGAAGCTATCAAAGAGTTTAAATAAGCATCTCTGGTGGATGAAATACGAACTCTGAACCAGAAGTGTTTAAATTAAAAAAAAAAAAGAAAAAAAGGAAAGAAAAAAAATTTACTTCAAAGGAGTAAACATGAAGAGGAGTAATATGCAGGAGTTTAGCTCCATTACTCAAAATAAAATAAGACAGTGGTTTGACAATCAGGTCAATGACATCAGGTCAGAGATGCGTAGTTTTCTTTAGAGTAGTCAATGATTCAAAATAAAAGTATTAGTGGGCTACAAAAGGGTGGAGGTCCACATCTTTTAGTGGAATAGTAAATATTATCCAAAGCTGATTGTTCTACTGATGGATTTGTGTCTCATGTGAAAAGCGTGAACTGTTTTTCAAGCAGCATGTTAGCAAAAATTCCTCTAAGAAGGAACTGCTTTTAAAGTATTACTTTAGATTTTATCAGAGTACCTCCACTGCACTGTAAATAATAAAAAAAGCAGAAAGTAAAAGGGTGATACTATTGCTTTTAGGCTTTGGAAAATTAATTGGATATTAACAATGCTTTAAGAAATATGTTAAAAGATTCTTCTGATGGATTCTCCTTAATTTTTTTCTTATTCAGTGCTTTCATCTCTGCCCTTTCTCCATATTTCTTTTTGTCAGGCTGGCTTCTTTTGCTGACCTTGCCTTCCACTTGCTAATCTGATTCCTTTGCATTCTTAGTTTTCTTATTCTATAATACACATTTTTCTCACTCAACTCTTTCTTACCCACTTTAGTGTATCAAGATTCTCCATTTTCCCTTTACCTTCTTGGAGATTTTTTTTTTCCCTCCATTTCCTACTGTGGCAGAGCAGCTGCCTATGAGTTACTTGTCTGGAGTCCCTTTCAGGCCTGACCTGGCAAAGCATCTGCTTCCTGTTTAAGTTGAAAGAAGGATCACTGTGCCTTATTTTTCCCTTCACAACCTTGCAGAGAAAATGACAAGTGTCAAGAAATGTTCTTTACCCATGGTTTGGTGGGGAGTGACTGCTCTCCCTGCAGGTGGTGTTGTGGTTGTGAACACATGCATCTGCACATTTTTTGTTAAATGTGCTTGCCTCCTGTGACTACTTCCAGGCAGCAGAAGGCAAACACTGCCAGCAGTTTAAAAGGAATCATAGGGGCACTATTGAAGTGGGAAAAAGGTGAGAAGTGTAAGAAGAAAAATAAAATTAATGGTAACACTTCAGGTCTCGAGATTCTTTCTTTCAAAACAGAAGACTGGTGTTCAGGCCTTGATGTACTTTATTATATCATTTGGGGATCATATTTACAGTATATATACATTCTTTAATCTTCTTTAATTGAACTCACTGTCTCAGAAAACTGCACTGGGCATTAGAAATTTTATTTAGTGGAAGAACAAAATCTCTAATTTCACAAGACTTTGTACGAGCATATGTTCTATTTCATCATTAGTACTTGAAAGTCACACAGCAGAATGCAATGAATTCATTCCTTTTCTAAAGGATTTTTTCATTTTTGCAGGACTTGCTACACAGCCAATTTGACATAATCACAAACAGCATGTCTTCTCAAAAATCCAGGCTGAATTGGTCCCTGTGCAAAGATTTTAAAAACATACAGATAAACAAACCACTCAGAGCATATAAAAAGAAATAATATCCATAGAATTCTACTCATGTGAGCAAGAGCCAGGCAGAGGGGGTTTGGACACTCCTAGAGGGCAAGGGAATTCTCACAATGTGTGACAGTCATGGCACGGTATTTATGAAGCCGCTCACAGGTAATCCCTTCCTTTCAACTCTTCTACCTGTCTTTTCCCTCTCTTCATTACAGTCCCATATCCCTGTCCTTCTCCTTCCTGCTCTTGCTGCTTGACATTAGCTCTTTTAATTTTCTTTTTTTTTCACCTGAGATTATGGCTCGTTTAGTTAAAATTTAGGCAAGATAATTTTGACTGGCTCTGTCAAGTTTCTCTGAATGTATGGATTTGCATGGGTATGTGTGTCTGTGTGCACACCACAGCTGAGGGTCAGACAACAGCAGCAGCAGCAGCTGCATTCAGGGTTAGTGCCTCTCTCCTCAAGCTGCCCCAGCTCATGTAAAAGCTGGTAGGTAGGAATGCTTTTTGGCACAACTGCAGCACAGCCTGGTTGTAAATTATGCTTGATCCTACCTAGAGAATTAAGCTCTTGTTGTGATTGCTATTTCAGTTTTGTTCTTCCCAGAGGAGAAGGGGAAACCCTGCCAATCCCAAACAAGATTATTTGAGGCATGGTTAGAGCTGTGGTTTGAGCTTCAAGTCTGCAGAGAAGAAGGTTGTTTTTATAGCTGGAAGGATTTTTTAAGGAATTTTGTCTTGGGACACAGTTGTACAAATGACTATAGATGTAGATGATTCACCTACTTAATAGGTCAGTACTAGATGCAAGGGCACTTAGGCAAGTGTGGATTTAAATAAGATCTCCAGCCTCAAAAGATATTAAAAATTAAGGATCAATATCTTTTGGAAAACATATTTATTATTTTGTCAAAAATTTGTGTATTCTTGTTTTATAAATCAAGAAAACATTGTCTGTGAAGGGTAAACAGTGAAGTTACTATTACCACTGACCAATGACTATTTTTTTATTATCTATCAAGGAAAGTAGGATTTTAATATAAATCAATTCCAAACCCAGCATTTTTAGGAACTGCAGCTCTTCAATTTATGCAGTACATATTCATCCAACTTTAGGAGCAAAATGTGCTTTTATGCATATAGTTCCTTGCACCTTTAGTGTTGATTTGAAAAGCTGTGTTTCCCTGAAGGAATATAACAAGGCAATTTAGAAAAAAATTCCTGAGAAAATGAGGATAAATTTATGATAAAGAGATGTTAGAACAGATCACTGTAGTGATAAAAGGCTTATGAATTGAGCAGAAGGAATTTCTGGGTAAGAGCTCAGCAGAGATTTGTCACTGCCATAAAGCATGATTGGGTGGATGACAGAAGAATACATCATAAGGCGAGGAAAACATCACACTTCAGTTTGTATCTTTGCCTGTTGAATTAAAGAAATCTTGTAACTTAAAGGTTGTTGGAGAGTTGTATGATTTGAACCAAAGATAAGAAATATAGTCCCATGACTTTAGTGAAATTCAAGGAAATTCAATAGAATATACTGAAGTATGGATATGAAAGTTAGAAATAATAATTACTGGATAAACATGAATTAGAGTTCCTCCCTTCCTACACTCTGTCTAAACTTATTACTACTTCTTACATGGAGAGATAGTGGCTTTTGAAATGTTATTAGCCTGTCCTAGAAAGTTATACTTAGAGCAAAGCAAATCACAGACTCTACATTTTTTTTAAAACATTTTATTATAAAGGCTAGGAATCCAAATCCACATTTTTTTTCGAACCCAGATAAATAAACAGTAAATATCACGCTTTTAATTTTAAATGTGTTTTGACTTTTGCAATAGGATCTGCAAAAATGGCATTCTTAACTTTGAGACCTGCAAAACTCTTACTTTTGAGAATATGGTGGAAGACAGACTGCACATTTTGCACATTAATGAAGACCATTTATAAAACCTGCTGGAAACTGGGAGAAAACACATCTGTGAAGAAAGTGCTGTGTAAAGAGTAGTTTGGTAATTTATTCAGCAGAAAACTTCAAATTAACCCTTAGTCAAGATTATTTCAAATATATATATAAATATATACAACTACAAAAAAAAATCTTCCCACTTAAAATGAAACAAACATACATTTCTAAGAAAATCAGAGAAACCTTAGGGGCTGCAATAGCCTTCAGTGGTACTATAACCTTGTGATCTTTAGGAAGAGCTGTTCAAAAACATCCAAGTATTTTTTTTTCTTTATTTCATAAAAATAAACTGCTAAATGAAAAAAAAAGGTGAAAAATTAAGGGGAAAAAAGTTATCATTACCCTTTTAAAAAAAAATCAGATCACTGTTGTGCCTCATCTCAGGAACAGTTTAATAAATGGAACAAAGCAACAAAGAGATGAGCAAACACCTCACCATGTGCAGATTCTGTGTGCCATGTTGGTCCCAATTTAATTGATGGGAGTATTATTTTTTATTTCAGTGGGAGCAGGGTAAACTTTTTCATTTCATTTCCAGCAAAAGTAGAAAGACTGCAGACTACTTTCCCAAAATGGAATTTATTCATATGACTTAATTAAAAGGCTTGTTAATGGAAAGAGCTGTGTCTATACCCTCATAGGCCACCCATTACTTTGTTGCTCACTATTAGAAGACTTTTCTCTTTTTCAATAGACCCACACTTCTGCAGAATTTTAATAGAACAAAATTACTTGTTAGCAACCTGTAAGCAGTCATCTAAAGTTCTTTAATATTTATATCCTTTTTGTGGCTTTTCACCCTTTGCATCAGTTCAGGGTAGCCTGTACAAAATAAATGACTGTTGCAGGAAATATAAACATGATATTTACAAGTTCACAATTCTTTAGTTTTATACAGTTCTGATGAGTATTTTTTATAGTTGTAGCCTAAGCACTGTGTAGAACTGGCATGCTTCTGATATTCACAAAAATGTTATAAAAAAGTAAAATAAGGATAAATTGCGCACATGCAAGGATACTGTAAAATTAATCCATTGCCTTAAGCTATGCATTTATGTAACTTTTTATACCCTAACAATTTTCCTTTCTATGTTCTTTTGATGTAAAAAAATCCATGCAAAATCCTGTATTTTCTCTTGGTTAATATTTCACATTCTTTAAACCTTCCATTAATTATTCTACATGACATTCGGACTGCCTTTAATGAAAGAAAGGAAAAACCTAAAAACACAGCTACTTTTGTTATCACACTATAAATCCTAGCTCAGGGATTATGCCAATTACCCGATTTACCTCTACAGAGCAACTGAGAAATTTATGCTTATTATCCTTATCATTATTCATATGTTTTACTCAGTTTATTTATTAGAAACCTGTCCTTAAAGTATTTAATGAAAAATAAAACTTACACAAATAATTTGGCTCTGGGATTAACATAAATCCATACACTATTCAAATTCAGTTCATTTAAGAAAAATAATATTTTAAGTGGTCACCTTGGATGCTTTAAGACAAGTTTTAATAAAAGTGTCTGTGTAATCCTTTTTCCTGTGTATAATGTTGGCATTTCACTGCTGAATAACATTCTACTCAATAGACCATGACTGATGTGTTTCAATTCTTCAAATTCTGATCCTGTTGCTGAATTAAAAAAAAAAAAAAGAAAAAAAAAAAAGACATTGACTGACAAGTACCAAGTTTGGGCAGAATAGCCAAATCCAGTTCTTTGGAAAATCGTTTCAGTCACCTTTGTCTAAATCAAGCTTCCTGCAGTAATCAAAATATGGGGTGACTGATGGAAGTGTTTGCAGGCTATGGAGTGACAGCGAAGCGACTTTGCGTCATCCTTACGTGTCGCTTTCAAGAAGCCCTTCGCCTTTTACCTTCAGCCTTCAGACTGTGGTAGTGTTGCTGCTGAGGGCAGTGCCAGCCTGGCTTCTCCTGGGATCCACTGCAGAATTCCTTCAAAAGTCCAAAGGCCGGATCATCATGGTGGTGGAGCGCAGGGAGTAGCTGGGGCCTTTGAAGTAATGCCATTTGATGCCATTGAGCTTTCCGTGGTTTTGTCCAGCTGTGTAGAACATCCCGTTGAGATTGGAGGGGCCACAGGCATCAAACCACCACCCTAAAACCATTAAGACAAAATCTTAAACTGCAAGTGCACTAAATATTTTATTTTTTTGTATTAGGTTTAGCTGATTAGGAAGTTCTGGTAAACAGCTCTTAAATAGTGCTGGTGTGATATTTCATATTTTCCTTTTCTGCTCTTTTCTGCTATTCTGTATTCAGCAGTGCTGGAGAACACACATGTATATGTACAGAATTGCAAAAGTAATTATATCCCAACCCATTCTAGTTATATATGCAGTATATGAAGTAAAAACAAAAACATGAAAGACAAATGAACTGGTTTACATATTTAGACAGTATCACATTTTTAATTTAAACCTCAGAAAAAGACTATAATTCAAAAGTATTTTGCATAATTTCACTTCGTATTTTGAGTATAAGCATGATTTGATTTTACTTACTAGCCCTTTTCTGTTGCTTTAACTGTGATTGGTAAACTGCTCAGTTGCTTTTGTTTCCAGAAAAGATGTTTTTAGCAACTGGATTATGAGAATTGTGGTGCTGCATTTCCCTATTTTAAATTGTTGCTTTAAGATGAAAATAATCAGTGAGCTCTCTTGTTTATCTCTCCAAGATCTTTTCTTGTTAAGGTGAAGTTTAGAGTGCCATGGGAGCTAGAGTTTTAAGAAAAATTCCAAATAATATGAAACTTGGCAACACAAAGACTACAGAACACAAACTGACAAATATAAACTAGGTGACATGCTGACTGTACTGAAAGAAGTGGGAGTTGTGCTGGATATCTTGATGGGAATAGAATTTTCTCTCCAACACCTTGCAGAGTGTCTATGTATAGTAACAGAAAGATGCTTAATTCAGACTGAGAAAGACACAGTGAATTTCCAGATTGCAAAAAGCAAATATCCCCAATGTCGAAAATGTATTACCTTCTGTTGGGGTTTTTTTTATAGTGAGACCTATAACTTTATAAATCTTTAGCACAGGTTTTATGCATCTTTCCATGGAATATAGTTGTACTGAAAATTTGTGTCATGAGGCAAATAAGATCATAAAGATCAAGTAGTGATTTTTGCTTTTGATAGTTAAACGCTACTTGAATTTTTAAAAAAGTTGTTTCAGTCTGCACATCACAGCATTGAAATCTGACCAGGACCCCTTGTAAAGAATTTTCTAATAGTACTGGTAGTGGCAAACTAATAATCTAGTGAGTGCAAACTGAATTCTGCAGGTGTGAATGTGGATTAAAATGCAGAATATAAAATTTTCAGCATGATTTCCACTCTGACTTCTGGAAAAAGAATTGAACTGTGACAAACTCTTTTTAGACAATGTTCACTGTCCTAGGAAATCCTCCAATTCCATCATATCCTCATGCCACCATACTTTTATCTACCTATAATGAATACACTTTGTGAAAGTATTTTAATCTATGGTTTACTACTGCCACTGATATGATATTGATTATGCTTAGCCCTCAGAACCAGTGCTTACTCTGTTCTTTGTATTCAGATCCACATAATTTTTGTCCCTAGTCTTGTAATTCCTAAGATTTTGGAAAGTACTTAGTGGTTTTTTGTGTTTTTTTTTTATTTTTTTTTTTTTTTTTTTTTGTTTTTTTTTTTTTGTTTGTTTTTTTTTTTTTTTTTTTAAAGAAGTAACACTTCATTATAACATCTTGAGGGATGAATTTATGCCAGATAAATTCTGACAATCTTCTATTTTGGTACAGCTGACCTCCCTTTGATTTCAGTGTTATTCCTAAGAGGGCAATAACCAAAGAAAGAGAAAGATGTACAGATGATGTTTTACTGTAACCAGAGCATAATCTTGCAGAAATTTAAGATGAAGTTAATAGAGAAATCCTAATCCTCATTTTTCAAAGCTGGAACTCAGATACAGCTGAGTTCTGTTTATGGTGTTGGGATGAAGACGTGGCAAGCTGACCTAGTTACCATTTCATCTTAAAGGAACAGGAACAGATGCATAAATGGTCTTTCTTGGGGTGAAGGTTTTCAGTGATGCCATAAAAAATCAATGTGAAAACTGGATTAAGCCAAAGAAACACATAATTTTATAAAACATTTGTGAGTACTTGCTCCAACCTCTCATCATAGATTTCTCCCAAATAAACTCTTCTTTCAAAATGTTTTTTAATGGTGTCAACTTTTTTTCTTATTGTACTGATCTTGTTAGTGAGAATGAATGAATGAATGAATGCTTAAAAGATGTTCCTAATATTGCATTAAAACTTTGGTTTTGCTTTCTCACTGTCTTTTTTTTTGTTGTTTTTTAAGTGAGGTGAGTTGTTTTTTTGTTTTGATTCATGGTGGGTTTTTTTTCTCCATACGGTTATTTCCATCCATGCTCCCCTGCAGTCCTCTGAAAGGCCTTCACTCCCCGTAGGGCTTCGGATTATCACAAGTCTTCCTACTGCATGTCTCAACACCAAAACTCACATATTTGAATGGATGCAAAGGAAATGTTTTTTACAGATGCTTTGTATTTTGAGGGAAAGACAAATGCAAGTAGTGATTTTCTTGGTAGCTATGAGGAAGTGGGGGAACATAAACCAGAGGTTTCTGAAAGATATTCCTGCACCACCTCCACTGCAGAAAACACCAAATAAAACGAGTCCAGAGCTATGAGACAGTCTGACCCAAGGAAAGACACCCAGTAGCCAGATGGTGGCTTATTACCTGGAGTTCACAAGATTTTCTTATGAATAATCTTGTTTATTTTTCTCTGCAAGGTTGTGGCTTTCCCAAATAAATATAAAGTCATCTTTGAACCACAGTAAGATTTTAATTTTGGAGATAACTTTTGGCAACAGCTTCCATGGGATATTTGAATCAGGCATGAGATGGATGAACAGAGGGCATTGTATAATAACAAAAAATAATNTAATACAAGTAAGATGTTAAAGTGAAGTGGTAAAAAGAAAGCTCTCATGAGAAGATTAAGAAAATTTTTACTCAGAAAAAGAGGTGGTTTCTTTAAGCTGTTGTGATCACAAAGTCACTAATTACATATTTGAACTGAGGACCAATTAAATTTTTTAAGGTAGCCTATCTCTAATAATTTGTATAGTACAAGCAGCACCACCATCTCTTTTTGTAATAAAAATCCCTAGGTCATAACATATATTTTCCAGACAAAAAATATAAATTAAATAATGCATAGATAAGCTGTTTGAAAGTTCAACTATAAAAATAGAAATTAATCCTCAATGTAGATGGCTGTTTTTCTGAAACAGGTAAAGTAGGTTCATATACTGTGTATGACTGTGCTTCGGTCTTTAATTCATGTTGCTATAACTAATGGGAAGTTGTTAAATTTCATGTCAGCTCTTTTCATTTATAAATGCATTTTTTACGCTTAAACCTATCCCAAATAGTTGAGCTCCAGACTATACTATACTGTACTATCTTTGACTGAATAGGAATGTATATTGAAATAATTTCCAAAAACTCTTTCAAAAAAAGTATCTAATAAAGGGGCATCACTCAAATGACTGACAATATTAAAAGAAAAAACCCACTAGAATGTTTCATAATGGTTTTCTGAAGTGACAAGTATAATTTTTTGCATAATAGAATCTTCTTTGTCAAAAGCAATATTAAAAAAGGGATTTTGTATGCCAAAGCTAACAGATTTGCTTTCCTGGCTTGTATAAATTGCAATTAAGCATGTATGCATGTAAAATTCTTTTTTAGTGACCTAATGCTCATCAATTCATGAGTGCTCACTGGGAAGGGTAGTGATTACTCAGGATGGATTGGAAGTTCTTGGTTGACTTTTACATTCTAAAATAATAGCTGTCGAAACACTGCATGTTTCATGGCTTTGCTCACATATCTCTGTTCTTCCTCCTGAGGACACTGAATGTCTCCAAATGCACTAGGATCAGTGCAGGCCATTCAATAGCATCCAAAGTATGTCTCAATGGTACTTTTGTATGGATTTATGGAATAAATGGATTATATTGAAAGCCAATATTTATTCCTAGCCCTCTGTGTTTGTCCATAAAATTTAGTGCATTTGGCAGCAAAACCAATTAGAAAAAAGTCTAATAAAAATATTGAAATAGTCCTCAATATTCAAAAGAAATAGAAATTTGTTTTAGGAAATATTTCAATGTTTCTGACATTCTGTACTTTAAAGAAGTTAGATGGCAATATTTAGGATCTGCTTGATCTTGCATTGATAATTTCTCTGGATGAAGTCTTGGATGACACGTCAAACTACCAGTGGAGCCATGGGACAGAGTCCAAAAGAGTGAATGTGACAGGAAAGACTTAGGATAGTTTAATCAGAATTTGAAAGAAAAATTGCCAACAATTTCAAATTAACTAAAAACCTTTCAAAGAAATTGAAAGGAATGTTGTCTATTCTTTCTAATGGTGGAGGATATGAAAGGATGGAACACATTTAAATTATCATAGAATTAGTTTGTCAACATGCAAAGCTTTCTTATATTAAGTGTAGACAAACTCAGTAACAGATTTTAACATGAGAGTGAACATCAATAGAAATCATGAAGATGAATAGAAAGACAGAAACAAATATATAGAGAAGAATCTGTCTTGGAAAGGGACTAAATGACCTCTGGAATCAATTTCTATGTTCTTTTATTCCTTAGAGTATTGGATTGACCAGACTACCATCTGACAATCTGAAGACTAAATTAGAATTTAGCTGTCAGGATATAAGATGAAAAGGCATTAGCTTTTCATATCAACTGGATAATTCAGTCCCTTTCATAGGGACCTTTTTATGAGGTAAAAATAGCATGAAACTTGCAGACCGGTGACTGTGTTCTAATATATCAAAAGTTAGTCACGTCCTGAAGGTCTCCTAACACTGTATTTTACAGTAGCCCATATTTAACCCTGATAAACATACCAGTGTAGTAATGCTTTTTTTTAAAGTGCTGCGCATCATATGTATAATTAAATATTTTAAATATTTCAAGCAAAAAAAAAGCAAACAATATTCTAACCATTTGGCAATATAAATGTTACTTCATTAATGGTGCTTTCTGAGCAATTTCTTTATGAAGCAGGAATATGCATAAAAATTAAAAACTGGTGCTTTTTATGTAACTAGGTGTATATGCAGGGGTTCAGGTTGGATAATCTTAAGTATGCTGCCATTACTTCTTTCAAATATTTTGTTTCAAGGAGAATATAAAAAAAACCTGTAGCTTTTCTGATTGGAGTGTATGGGCAGATTTCTATATTCAGCCAAGAACTTCCCTCCAAGTCATGACATGAATCCTTCATACCCCTCTTGCCAGAGATTCATAGAGAATTCACTTGGAGAGAAAAGCAGTGAAACAACAGGCAATGAATGGTTTTGGAGTCATTGAGCAGTCTCTAACTTAGTAGATGAGAAATCTATTGAGGCTCAATAAATATGTGTTCAATAAATACATATTTCTCTGACTCAGGAAGCCCCTGAGATTCAAAAGATACTGAGAAAATACTCAAGGGAGGTATAATTTATTTGCATTGTTATTATGCCTGCATTGACTGCTATCAGAGACAGTAGACTCCAGCTGGAGGGACCTCTGCTTCCAGTAAAATAAAACAAACAAACAATTTATTTCAGTCATCTATGCTGCTTCAAACCTGGCAAGACATCTAGAAAGTCTCCTGTCTTTGTCAAATTATTTTAGGGATCAGAAGTTTACTTCTGATATTCTCTTTTGATATTCTCTGATATTCTCACTCCTCACTTGAAGCAAGGTAAATGTTTTTGGGAACACCTCAGACTACTGCCACTGCCAAAGAAAAACACATTAAAACTCTTTCTCGGTGAGCCAAGATACCACAAGTCACTCTCGAGTGACTGAAAACAATTCCACAAACAATTTGGGGCTCAGCTGATGGGTGGTATCTGGCAGAACAGATGGCAATTAGGCCCAGGAATCTGATCCAGAGATGTTAAATGCTAAGGGATATGACGTAAATCTGAGCATTTTGAACTTCTACTCATAGGCTCAATCTGGTGAGAGTTTGTTGCATTTTTAATGCATTTTCTTTAGTTTACCGGCCTGAGATATTGAAACAATGAAGAAATTATTTGAATGAATAAAATTTATTTCCCTTTAAAGTAAAACAAACTTGCTTATTTTAATTTTCCGAGTCACAAAAATGTAGCAAAAACTTTTAAATATGAGGACAGTTTAGAGGGGTTAAGTATCCAGCTCATGCACATAATTTTGAATGCATTCCCTAAAATCCATGTAAAGATAGAGCCAAGTAGCATAGCATGGCTCTTGAAAAGAGAAAGACACACACAATACTGTTGGTGCTTCTCTATTATTCTCCCAGTATTTAATTTCTCATTGTAGGGAAGAAGGATGAGATATAGGAAGAGAGAGAATAATAGTTATGATATAGACCAAATAAAACTGACAACTATCAAGATCACAGAGAGAAATGTGTGTTCCCTTACATTTTTATTTTCAGCCTTGATTGTAACCATATCACAGTCTTAAGCTTTGGCTTATCTCAGCCTTTATTCCTGACATAAATATATTCAGTTCACCTCATAGAGATAACAGACTCACCCAAACTGTCAAGATAGCTAGAAACTTGCCTGCAGATTTCATACTATTCATCATTAAAGAGTTCTCTGTGATGTTGCCAAAACTAACAGTCTGATATCTTTTTGGGGAAAAAAAGAAAAAGAAAAAGAAAGAAAAAAAGAAAGAGGTTCTCCAAAACCTGTTATCATTGCTACTTTTCTAAATTAGTCTTTGTCTGGTACAAAACTGAAATACACTCCCTAAAAAGATGTTTTGGTATTTAATTGAATTCTTATGTTTCTCAAGGAATGAGAAAGTTGTTTCAAGGAGAAAAGCATAGCAGAGTGTTTGAGGAGAACTCTAGTATGGTTAAAGTCTTTCTCGAGGAACTACAAATTACAGAGCTGTACAACCTGCCTCCAAAGGAACAGTACTCAGAGTCTAGTCCAAAAGAGTAAACTCATCTATCTCTGAAGGCCAACTGCACCTTCTTCTGCTGTGTGGCGATTTGCCCAACTTGTGGTTTCCTCAGCCTTTGGTAATTGTCCCCCTTCCCCCCTATTCATTTCATTTGGTACTATTAAATTCCAATATGTGGTTATGCTGCTGATTTACAGGAATGCTGTAGCAATATATGCGAATCCTGTGGAATGGCTGTTCAACAGCAGACTGACCTTAGCAGGGCACTGACCTGTCATAGAACTCAGAGAAGGAAAATAAGCAAAGCCCTCAGCTCTCCAAATGAGGTGCCTGGGAGCAGAGGTGTTTCCAGGCAGCTCAGATACATGAATGAGTCTGCACTTCAGCACAGACACAACTCACACTCAGGAGCTTCTCACTAGACTCTGGCCTGTCCTGGAAGTAACACACTTTAATTTAGCATGTTCTCTAAAGGGAAAGGTCAACAGCTTCAATTAAAATAAACTACTGACTTCTTATCCACTAAGGATAAGAAGTCAGTAGTTTATAGAAGCTAACCAGGTACATCTGGTTAGCTTCTATTTTTTGTAGAAATGAAAAGGTAGTGTCTGATCACCTGTACACTGGAAGATGTTTCCCATGATAACTTCTAATAAGATATCCCTAGAGGAAGTTAGGGGAGCTTGAAAAATCTGCTCCCTAAAGACTTTTTCAACTGGGTCACATCCAACTGGCAAAAGAGAATGAGGAGCTGAGTTGTGCATCTGATAGAAGTTCTCAGTATGGGAAACCATCTTCTGTTAGCAGATAATTGCTTTAGAGGCTCATATGTGCCTGGATATGGACTGAGCTGAATTCAGAGTGCCAGTAACCACATATAATACAGGCTTAACAGTCTGATCCAAAATACTGTAAAATTTACATGCTATAAGATTTTTTCCAGGAAAATTAGAAATCACTGCGAGTCTCCAAACAAGATCAGATGTGAAGATAAGAAAGGGCCTTTCTTGGCGATACAGTCAGCAAACCAAAGAATCCCAGTTTAAGCTTTCTGCTATAATGTGGTATTCAAGAGATAAAAATGATCTTGCCCACATAGTGGCTAGGAATAAGTATAATTTGCCAGAGAAAATTCTCACTCTTAAGAGCATTAGGAGTCTAATGGAGATATAATCTCAAATATTTCATTCTCTGCACTGGAGGGAGCAAATACTAATCACATACACTATATTTGCTGGCAGTCAGATTGACTTGGGACTTTAAACTCTCCTAATGTAACCAGTCTGTGCTCCTCTCTACCTCAACTCTTTCCTTCAGTAGTTTGACTCAGCTCACGAAGAATAACAACTTAAACCTTCCAGATTTAAACAGGTGGTTGCAGGTCTAGTCTTTCTGAGGTGAGTGAATTAGTCATTTAGTATCCTTATGCATTATGCTCACCTACCAGAGCAAGTTTAACCATTATAAATGTGTTAATAGCAGTATCACATCCCTAAATGAAATAGATAATGTATTACAAGTCTAGACTTCGATTGTTTCTAAACTTTACCATCCAATATCTAATAGCTGGCCGTTTCTTTCCTCTTTTGCTCGTTCATTGTCCAAATTCTCACAAACTTCTTTCCACCTTTTTAATCTTTTATCTTTTTCTTTTTTATTTCGCCTTTCCTGCCTAGACAATTACACTAACTAATGTTTTCCTTTTTGACATTGTTGCCATAGCTTCAGCACAGAAGTATGCTGCCTGCATTTCAGAATTATCCTTTTCTCTGCTGATAGAAGTCTAGAGGTATTGGCATTATGACAACACATGTATAGAAAAAAGTAGCAGTAATAATAATAAAAGAAGTCTTCACTCAGGACTTATAGATCCATGATACAGCTTCATCCGTGGTTGCTTTAGGGAACACAGTAGATTCCTATTAATGTACCATATTTTCAGAGTCAGTTGTACTCACCTCCAGTCAACATGAGAGCACATTTACACATGCAGTTGTCGTTGTCAGCATCTTTTGTACTGAATTCAGCACCATGCAAGATCAGGCTACTCTGTTTTCCAGCAGTTCCACTGTGACCTTTTAAATAAAGCCTGAAACAAAAAAGGAAACAATCAGGGTCACCAAAATAGAAAAGATAAGAGATTCAGATTTTTTCCACATCAGGTTGGCATTGTATGAAGTGAACCCAGAAAATTCGCGAATCTCTTGTGCTTTGGCTTGGTCTCTCTGTTGTTTCAGGGGTGAAAAAGGGGACATTTAGGGTTTTTCAGTGTATCTGTAGTAACACATAGTCCTTCCTCCAGTGTACAGCTGAGCTCAAGGAACTGGAACTGGAAATAAAATGAAGTAGAGGGAGTGAGAGAGGAGAAGTGAGAAGAGATGCCCAGATATCTGGAATACATTGACAGAATAACTGAGTACTCAAGTAGCTGGTTTATTTTCTTTTTCTTTACTATGGCACAGAAACAGTAACCCCACTTAACAGAAGCCATGTTATTAATGCCTAGGCTTGGAAGATTATTTTAGCAGCCTTAGAATTCTTAATTCTATCATTTACAGCACAAGCCAAAAACGCAGTTCTGCCAAAGCTGTCTCTGAGTGACGAATGGAGAATAATTAAGAGTTCAAGCAACAGAAGTCTTCATAATTTGCAATGCAAAGTATCTCTTTTTTAAAGGAGTCTTTCAACTAGCTGAAACCACACCCGTGAGCTAGGAGCCAGAGCTCAGCTGCCAATAGCCAAATGTGCCAGCTGCAGGAAATGTTGAATGGAGTACCTCTGTCCCACCAAGGAAACACTGAGTACCTGGGCACATCTCATTTGAGTTAACAATTTCAGTGACATGCACAAGAAAATGCTGAAGAGAGAATGGAGGGAGGAGAGGAGAGGAGAGGAGAGGAGAGGAGAGGAGAGGAGAGGAGAGAAGAGAAGAGAAGAGAAGAGAAGAGAAGAGAAGAGAAGAGAANGAGGAGAGGAGAGGAGAGGAGAGGAGAGGAGAGGAGAGGAAGGTATCCTTTGTCATAATAGTTTCATACGCAAGAAGGAAGAGACAGGATCTCAGTGTAACTGGAGAAGTTTGAAGCCACAATCCTTACACTCAGGAGCAAGCCCTAGCCACTGGAGCAAGTAAGACAGGAAGACACATCCCTCTGTCTCATTGAATCTACAGGCTAGGAATAAAACAGCCACAAGGCTAACCAAAAATATGATCTGGTAAATAGTGGGTAGACTTCCCCACTGAAGTGAGAGGCATTTGTTCTGTTTCTTCTAGGGTTATTGAAGAGGGGCAAATACATATTTTAAATATCAAATATAAAATGCATAAGAAGCTACAAAAACAGAGGCAGGATATAAGCAGGAGAGATGTCTGCTGCTCTCTGTGATTTACCTGGGAGTTCTATCCTAGAAAATGTTTTCCCACCTTCTCCCACAGACAGAGTGAACAAGGAGAGCAGATGGGAGTCACTGACTGTCACTGCCTCTCTGTTGTATTTTTATTTAGTTATTTTGCATGAATAAATGAGTAAATGCCTTTAGCAGAGTGTCATTTATCCATTTGTTTAGATGGAAGACATACTTGGCTGCAGTGCTCCCAGTATTAGCAACGGGAGTAGAGAACATCCCTAACCTTTCTAGCCTACAGTAGTAGCAGTTGTTAAGCCATTGCATTTTTCTGAGACGAGGAGAGTTAAATAAAACCAAGTTCTCCCACAGAACTTTGGAGCCGAATTCTGCTTATGAGAGCAAGGGCACCATATGACAGCTTTCCTTAATCAAGTGCATGGCTGCTGGTTTTCGTTGTTTTAGTTTTGGGGATTTTTTTATTTTGTGTGCATCTGTGGGTGGATATTAGGTGCAAACAAAGCCAATTGGATTAAACTTGTCACAGAAAATCATTACAGAAAAGTCTTGTTAGGATATCCAGTGAGGTTACTCAAAATATGAAGGCATAGAGCCAGAACTTAGCAACCTACAGAGTTTCCCACTTGTAGACTGATGTGAACTTGACCTAATTTTCAGTGAATTTCTTCCTATGTGTCCTTTGTTCAACTCTAAAAATGCTAGGCATTAATATTTTAAAATTAAAAAAAAAAGAATTGTCAGGTTTTTTCCTTTTAAAGTAGTTACAGTGCCCACCTTAATTTGATTTTAATTATGAATGTTATATGGCTGAGGCAGACTATTAAATACCTTTAGAGTAAATTATTAGAGCAAATTTTGTATATATAGATAGATAACTACACACGCATAAACATACAAAACTTTTTGGATTGAATACAAATATTATGCATAGTCAAATACATTTAGATAGCACAAAAATGTATAATGCTAAGTGTAGGCCTCAATAAAACACTGTGGAAATCCTTTGTAATTTAACAAGAAACCACGTAGGATCAGGAATTCAGGAAGGTCACTGCTTTGTGCTATTGCCCAATCATAATGGAAATTAGCCTGTAATGACCATGTTAAGCTATCAAAGGATGTTTGTTTTAGACAAGATTAATCTAAGATCTGTCTTTGCACATGTCCATTTCTTTGTTTCATACAAATGAAAGGCTGGAATTGATCCCATCTTCATTCATTGGACTTCTGCCTTGTTTTTCGGGCTGTGCCTAGTATTTTGCAGAACAAAATAAACTTCCCTGAGGTTGTGTTGATAGAAAAATTATTTTGTCACATGATATCTATGATCTGAGTTTAAATGGCTGTACATCCTCATTGTATCAGCCACACCAAAGCTCACAGAAGTCTCATAAAGTCAGTATAACAAGCAAATGCTGTTTACTTAAATAAGAAAGACAAGGTTAACCAGACCTTTTTATTAACAATCAATACGCTAAAACCCACTTAGTCCAATAAAAAAGTATGATCTAAGAAAACATAAAACATAAAGAAATAAATATTACTTGGTATTCAATGTTTTCCCCAAAGGATGAGGGCATTAGGATTACTTACAAGCTCTTTACTTTCCCTGATATATTACAAACATTCCACTCATTGCAGATTTAGATCTTGCCAGTTATGTTTGACTGTCCCTCAGTCTAGTAGGGTCCCCCTTGTCTAGTAGGTCTCACTTAGTTTTAAAAGAATAAAGCTTAACTTGGCTCTGAACTCTAGTGTGTTTATCATACTGCCATGTGCAGATGAACCACAGGGTGAAACAGTAATTCTGTTTCTTTGGGCTTTTCTCCCTGAATTGGAATTGTCCAACAGTTAGGAAAAAATGACACTGCAAAGTTAGCACCACTTTATACCAAAATGAGATCTCAGTCAAAACCCAGAACTGGTCCTGAAGCTATCAGCAGCTTCAATTCAAGCCACACACCAAGCTGGTCTGGCTTGAGACACAAAGTCTGCATAGCAGAAGGCCGACTGACAAGCTCGCTATCTCCCAGGAGCAATAGATATCTTACTGTTTGGACTTAATTAGTTATTCTCAGATTCAGATTGGTAGGATTGAACTTTTAAAACAAACTTCAAATAAATACTAGGACACAATTCCCCTCCCTTAGAGAAAATGGTGATTCAGGGTATAGTTACTCTTTGTTGTTCTTGGAGACAAAGGAAAGGAAGTCAAGAATAAAAAATGACTCATTACTGATTAAAAGTCAAAGACCATTTTTAGGAATACATCTCCAGTCTTTCCACTTGGTCACAGCCAGGAAATTCTGATCAAGGAAATAAGGGGAAATGCTGCTCCAGTTTACACAATAGGCAGAAAAAGGAAATTTGTGGTCATACAAGCAAGAGCAAATCTACTTCATCTTCATACAATGACTCTGAAAAAGCAACAAATAAGCAATAGCAATTAAATAATCAGCAAATAGAAGGAAGATAAATACTGCATTTTTATATTAAATTTTCTATGACTTTTGATGAATTTTCTATGAAATTCTAGATTCACTATGAGGAACAGAGCAGCACGCATTTAGAAACTAGCAACTTTCATTGCAACTTTCATTTCATTGTCTAACAGATAGACTTGGGATAATTCTAAATAAATAGCAAAAAAATGGTATAGCTCTGCAACATAGAGCTATGAAAATTGCAACACAGAGAATGAGATATAAAAAAGTCTAAAACTTAAATGCAATCATGAATCCATGTAAAAAACCCGTGTGCTGAATATCACTAAAAATGTAGGAAATAATTTCTGATGCAGTGCTTTACATTCTGATGATGTGCTTTACACATCAAGCATCTAACTTTAGACTTTGTATTTATTTATTTATTTTTACTAGAACAAGTGACAGTACAGTCAAACTCACAGTATTTAATATGAGCTAGTTTTTCTCTATTTTTTTCTGTTACAGTTGCTAGAGATCACTCAGTCCTTTATTTATAGCAGTCTCTCAATGAAACAGCTAAGAAATCATCCAACTTTGTTGGTAAGTAATAGTTACTGTGTATGTAAACAAACAAGCAAGATAATAGCTTACTGCAAACATGGACAATCATCATTAAGAAATGTAGAGAATCATCTCAACTACCTCAGTGTGAATCTCTTGAATATCCTGAGTTAAGAGCAAATTTCACGGTTGCCATAGTACTAAAAATTTGAGCCAAGATCTCCATGACTGGAATTCATAGGCATGAGTAATGGCCTATTATCCTTAACAACTAAATAGAGAGAACCAGGAGTCTTGAAGTAGGATTTAAAAGATCCAGCATGATGATTGGAGAGGAGCACATCAAAGCTTGCCTTTGGGAAATACTTTAAAGGGGTGCCTCCAAATTTCCCACCTCAGTTTTGTCTCTGCAGCCTAAAATGTCCTTTCTCCAGTCTGTTCATCCCACATGGCAGGAGGGAATCCCAGATCCCTTCTCAAAGGAGGGGTTGTTAATTTTGATGGAAATGGTCATGAAAAAAAAAAAAAAAGTTGTATGGGGATCAGAATCCTGTACCCAGACTTTCCTTTTCTGAGCTGTCTTCTCACTGGGTTGTTTGTTTGTTTGTTTGTTTGTTTGTTTCCCCTGACTTTGACAGGAACAGAGGACACCTATATCAGTCCTTCTAACCTGCTGGTCACCACTTAGGTATGTCCTGCATATTAGGCATGTGAAAGACATTTTTTTAAAAACCCATGTGACAGACATTACTTTGCCCTCTAGTTTGGAAATGTTTGAGGTTGAGGAAGGATTTAACTTGCATCTTCCATCTGGTTCACAGCTGCATCTAAATTTTAGATGGCTTTAATTTCTGAAATGAAACCCACTTGTAAAGATGTCGAAGTTGGTAAAGTTTCATGAAATGCTGGGTTAGTCAAATAATTGCATTCATAATGGAATTTAGGTGATTAAGTCGCTTTGTGAACCAAAGCCCATTGGACTGCAACCACTTAGGTGAACCCAGTATGAGATTATACTTAGGATATTCTTATGTCTAGACTTTAATTGTAATAGTACTAAGTAAGTAATAAGATAAAACCAGAGAGCAGCTTCATTTTTAGTTCAGGTTTGGGGGTTATTTTCACTCAAAAATGCTTTGATTAATTATTTGGCAATCAAACCCCCTTTTTATCAATTAATAAGACATATCTACATTAAATATTGTTAGTTTCTTAGAATTCTTGCCAACATGCCTTTTCCTGAACATATTGCAGAATCTCACCAAGTCTCCCAACAGTAACAGTTGTCCATGAATAGCAAAATCACCTCTGCAATAAAGACATCTTACAAATATTCGATGATAGATAACATGTTGTGAACAGGAGAAAAAAACCCTAAATAATCACTCTAGAGAAATACTGCTGTCACTAAGGTTAAATGTCTGCCAAAAGCCGGCTAAATATGGAACTAAATATAATGTGGTAACTATCTGGGAATCCCAACCCAGGTATTTTACCTATATACCCTAACTTTTTCATCCTTTAGTACTCCCACTAAAGGATAAAGTGAAATATCCCTTGTGCCTGCTAGTTTATAAAATCAGGGGAAAGATCATCTCCTCGCTGGAGATGGAGCATGAGCCATCTGTGGTGACCAGTGAGATCTCTGTGAGTTTGAACTCTGCCAGACTGTGGAGTAAAAGGCATCTTAGTCAGTGCCCTTGTCCAGATTACAGACTGATTGCCTGGGCACCCATTTGGATCCCTTTTCTTTTTTAGGAAAGGAAACTTCTTAACTATAACATATATTTTTTTCTTTGAAAGGGGGAGAAGAAAATACTTAGATTTAATTAGGATAGTGAATACTCTTATGAAAACAAGCTAAATTAAATCGACCCACAATTTTTTTTTAATCATGAATCAAGATTAGCTAGCTAGCAAGAATGTAACAACAGATGAGATAAATATTATTAGAAGTAAACAAAAAGCTACTCCAAAAGAAAGGAAAATACTTTGGAGAAATTGAAGAAACAAGATAGGGTGGAAGATGACAAAAACTTAGTCACCATTACTCACAAAATTTTGAACTCTTGCTAACTCATTTAATGGAGTTGCAAGAACAATTCACCACCTTGATTGCCACCCTTCTTTAAATGAATTACTGATGGAAAAGTATCAAAGAGAAGCAGAAAGCATCACATTTGGTGTCTGATTGGAGAGAACCAGAAATATCAACCATAAAACCAAAGAATACTAAATTTTTTCCCACTCCCGTCTTTAGTACAAACTTGAAAAACAGTGTACTTGGTATATTAATGGACTTTTTATTTTACTTTATTATATTTGTAATAGAATTTGTAACTGCAAACAGTAGGCATGATGGCTCTGCAAAATGTTGAAAACTTGAATAATGCAGTAAGTAACTCTGACAACTTGAACAGATTTTTAATTTGGCTCTTAATATTCTTGCTGCCTGCACATGAAAAGAATTTCCTTCTATATTTCCTTTAGAAAACTGTAAGACAGAATAACCTCTGTATATCTCCTCAGTTGCTCTGTAGCAATGACTCACTGCTGTAATTATTGTCTGACATCACTGCAGCTCCTTGCCCATTCTCCTGTTGAGACAAATAAAATGTGCCAGCCAAAAAATATTAATTCAATATGTCCAGAGTAAGAACATATACCTGCCAATTTTAAAGATAAAATGTTAATATAAAATACAGCTATAAATGAATATGATCAGTTTTCCTTTGGAACTGTTTCACTGCAACCTGTCTAAGGGACAAAAACCACTTTATAGTAGAAGGATTCTTCCCTGGATTTGCACACTGTTAAAAGAAAAACTTGTTTTCTCTCTAAGAGCCCATGGTAATTTTAGCTTGTGTTTGAACTTCAGATCTGACTGGTCAAAGGAGAAAAATATGTTTATTCTGGACAGTGAACAAGCAAACAACCCAGCTGTGAATAAGAAACACATCTGCACATTACAGCAAAATATAAAATAATCTAGTAAGCCTGGATGTTGCATTGGTTGTGAGTTTTTACATATAATGCAACAAATTTGCTTTTTCTGTATTAAATTTGATTAATAACTTTGTTAATGACTGTACTTATTGAGAAAAAGTATACGGGGTAGGGATAATTAAAAGACATCAGGATCTACTATCAGAGAAATTTTTCCTATCGCACAGCACACGGCCTGTCATACTGCTGTGCGCATACAAATGGTGCTTTATCACGGTTTACAACAAGCGTTTAAAAATATGTTTATTCTGGACAGTGAACAGGCAAACATATGCTTTCATTACTTGAAATACATGCTAGAGCAGCCACAGAAAGTCACTGTGTCAGTGGGAGCTGCTAGGTTTGCAGCTGATGTCAGTAGCATAGTGGTGATGGAAAGGAAACATACGGTAACACTGAGTTTTACTGCTAACAGAAACAGAAACATATTTAAGGCTACTATCACAATGATGTGTTGAACAGAAGTAATTCCCTCTACTCTAATCTCTCACCAAACACAACACAGAAGAGATACATTAATCTGCTACTACCATTTTCTGTTAAAACTATTTTTCAACACAATACTTATTAGAACAAAATCACCCACCAAAGTTTTTTTCTCATGGAAATCTGAAATGAAACTTTTCAGTTATCAGATTTATTATATTTTTTTTATTAAATGACAGTTAACTTCTTGCTACAGAAAAAAAAAAAAATTCACTCTCTCACCAGCTATATAAATGCTAAGATTTCCTGTTTCTGCAGAAACTACCACTTTTGTTCTGATTCATGGTGCTATGAAACATAATGTTAATTTATAAAATGTAGGGACTGAATTAATTTCAAGCTTGAAATAACTAGAGATGATCAATGTTTTAAATGAACCTATAAACACTGAACTGAGCTAAATGATAGTGCAAATTATTTTTATATCGTTGAAGATTCATGAATTTCTTAAAAAATAAAATACAAAATTAGAAGTTATCTGAACTTTTTCTCAGCACATGGACAAAGCCGAGGTTACAGAAATTTGCTTAATTCAAAATGTAACCTAAAATAAAAATATATTTTTCTCCCTACTCAAACATACTTCCTGGGTTTGGCTGAAGCCAATAGCAGAAATGCCAAAACTGATTCTTAAGGGATTTTTTTCAGCACAGACTCTACAGAGAAAGTAATATTTTAAACGTTTTTAAGGTTTATATAAGTGATCAGACCTTGTGATGCTTATCTTTACTGAATTGCTGACGCTTGTGGTGTTTGTATATCTTTATTTAAGGACCTGTTTTACAGACATTTAAGTTAGTGGAAAAGTTCAATGAACATTTGTTGCAAATTTGACTTATCTTTAAATTGATTAATCATGTTTGAAAATCCAGTAAAAGAAACCCAAACAACTACAGTAAAATTTAAACTTAATACTCCTTCCAAAACATGCTGGGAAGTTCCAAAAGTCTCATAAATATACTTTGTTGAAATCCATGCAGATATATTGTAACAGTGGATTTCATAAATCTATGGTTTAGTTGTACTGAGGGTGACATTAATTATACACTGTCACCCACATAGGTTATACATTATCCTAATTAACTGTTTTAGATAAAATGGAAATAGAAAACTTCATGTATCAGCACGCTATTCATGCTTACTTTTACCCTGATGGCTACCGTACAGATATTGGGTTTTTCTTACCACGCAGTGTCATTGAGAAATATCATTTACAGGCCAGAGGAAAATATTTATCACACAGTTCACTTAATTGAAAGTCATTAATCATAAGGAAGTACAAAAGTACCTAATATCATAGATAGACTTATGTAAAAAATTTGTATTAATCTTACTGAGATAAGTTGGTGTTTGGAAATTAATGTGTCCAAAGACTATATGGTCAATGTAGCCTGGTGGGAAGGGTGCTAGGGTTTTGATTTGGATTTCTTGTGGCAATTTTTGTTGCTTTTTTTTTCTTTCTAAAGAGTATGCTAGAATTATGCCTGAAATTATCTCTACTTGTGGTCTAAGAATGTTAAGTACCCTAAGTCCATTTTTACTGATCAATTATGTTAATTAAAACTATGTAGTTGTTTGCAATTAGAAGCAGAAATCTATGAAGAAGACACTTAAATGTGTCATTTCTATTTACAGAGGTACAAAAGAATATGTACATATGTACATGCCTAGTTCTTGATGTTCCATAGTTCCTATATTTCTTGTATTTTATTTTTTAAAGAACCAAAAAATATAAGTAACTTTCTGGATGGACATGCTTTTTTAATTTTACCTGTATACTGGATCCTCACTCTTTTCTTAATTGTATAGGTTCAATTAAATGTTTATAGAGCTCAGCAGAGAACTGCAGTCTACCTGCAACAAGCCAAGGATTCAGAGTACATTTCAGGGAAGAAATTGAAGTGGTAGTCTTAAGGGTCGGCCCAAAGATCTCGTTTTGCCTCCTGATCGTCGGGACAGAGACTGGGACAGACCCCACAAGACACACCCTGGGCTGGCTGAGGGGGGAGATGTTTGCTGCTGCGGTACAGTGCTTCGGGCAGAATGGCTGAAGGTACAGCGCGTATGTTCACTGCCATGGTACAGCACAGACCTGATGCTGATCAGCTATGGGCCTGCTCACAATAGGCCATAAATCTCCCTGCCTTTTGGCCAGAGGCCACTCGCCTTGGAAAAAGACTTAAAACTGTGACTCTCTGAAGGGACTCTCGGGATCTCCCCACGGAAGAAGACGCATCTATTGGCAAGGACTTCATCTCGCTGTTGGTAGCTATATCACATCCTCTCTCTGTCTTTCTCTCCCTTCTTTGCTCTCTTTCTCTCACTTCCCTCTATCGCATAACTGAGTTGATCAGCATTCAATAAAGTGCTTCATTGTTTTGTTGAAATTATAGTCCCTTGCTTGTTTGCCTCTTATTTTTGCACCTCGAGATCCCTCAAACCATCACGATTTCCGCCTTGATGTTAAAGTGGATCGTCACAGTAGTTTAACTGATATTGGCCCTTCCTTAATATTAGACTATTTCCCTGAAGTTCCATGGTTGTGATATCTCAGGTCACAAACCAGGCAGTAAGAAAAAGGAGCCTTAAGCACCCCCGTCCCACAGGAGAAATAGATCACGACCTGCATCTAGTGCCACAAACTATTGATTTTCCTAGGAGTGCATGTGGTAAGAACCAGGTCAGTGAGGAGCAGAAAAATAAGAGTAAACCTAAGGACTGGCACTTAAATGATGCCTTTAGATTCCAAATATTTTGCTTAAACCAAAACTATGCAGTGTCCTTGAAAAAATTTGTTCCAAAAATGTCAGAGGTTCAAGTATCTCCTGTAATGAGTCAGCTGTTGTGATTCACTTTAGGGAAATATTTACCCTTCTATGCAGTGAACTTAGGATGCTGTCATTCTGTTCAAGAATCATGCCCCCTTCACGCAGGCTTATATTGCTTGAAGTTGTGTGTAGAATTCAAGCTATTGGCTAAAACAGCAATGAGAGGCACACTAGCTAACAGAATTCCTGACTGAAATATGACTACTCAACTTACCTTTTTAAATCAAATTGGAAGTTGAATAAGATGCAAGATGTAATCACCATCAAGAAATTATTTAAATACTGAATTGGACAAAATATCTAGGTTGAATAATTTTTTTTCCTTATGTTTCCACTGGCACAACAGTTATTTGAAACTGTGAAAGGTATCTTTCAAATACCATAAAATGATATAAAAATTTATGTTGGAAAACACCTTTTAGATTGTTGAGTTCAATCATTAATCCAGCACTGCCAAGTGAACACTAAACCATGTTACTAAGCACTGCATTGCCACAGGTTTATAATACCTCCAGGGATGCTAACTCAACCACCTCTGTGGGCAGCCTGTTCTAACGCTTGACAACTCTTTCTGAGAAAATTTTTTTCCTAATATCCAATCCAGAACTCTCTTCATGCAGCTTGAGGCTGTTTCCTCTTGTCACTTGCTACCTGGAAGAAGAGGGTGACCCCCACAACTTCTTAGCTACAACCTCTCAGATGGTTGTAGAGAGTGATAATGTCCCCCCTGAGCCTCCTTTTCTCCAGACTAAACACCCTCAGCTCCCCCAGCTACTCCCCATGAGGCTTGTACTCCAGGTACTTCCCCAGCTCTGTTGTCCTTGTCAGGACATGCTTTAGAAATCTCTGGGGGGGGGGTGTTGTTTCGGGGTTTTTTTCCCCTCATGAATAGCTTGGATATAAGGAAATGAATCATTATTGATAAAGGTGAAAATAGTTTGTAATTAATTTTTCATCAATTTGTTTTGATTATTTATTCTTTATTCTGCACTAGAAGTGCAATCTTCTTTTACAATTGTGCCCCTTTGGGCATGTGCAGATTCTGTTTTAGAAATTTTTCCAGTTGATAATGACCTAATAACCCTACCAAATCTTACTACAGCATTGTTTTAATGTGGATGGAATGGAATGAGTTTGTAGTTGCTAACAGACTACAGTGTAAAGAAATAATTTGATGAATACACATTCAAATAAATGTGTTGGGTTCTGCATGAGATTTTCAAGATTTTTGCTGGGATTCATGTCAAGAAATGTGTGCTTCCCACTGCATGAATGCCAGAGGAAAATATAAGGATGTTTTACAAAGCAAAATGTTAATCAGAATTTTCTTTCTCTTACCTGTGTTTGAACTTGTTCAGTCCTGATGGATAAACCAGTTCACAGTTTATGAATTTCCTCTAATCAGATTAAAGGGCTTTATCTGGTGGCTATGTACTCAGACTCGTGACATAGTAAATAGCAAGAAATATTGAAAAATCACTTTGTGAAGGTGACAGGAAAAGCAATAAGTTCCAAAGATGGAAACAATATAAGGTAGTATTAATGACAACATAATTGTCATGATCTCTTCCTGACCCTTATATTTTAAATTTTTTTACAGTTTTATGTCATCTTAAAGAGTGTGTAATTATAATGAAACAAGAGTGATTTTACCTTCAGTTAGAGCTCTGGTGGTCCTGCCTTAACAAAGTACTTACTATGTGCTTAAATAGAAAGAAATTACTTGGGTACATTGCAGAATGAGTGCTGAAGTCTATGTAAAAACAAATAAAATAAAAATTAAAAATGGAGGAGAGGAAGGAGAAGAAGCCAAGTTGGGGAAGAGAAAGCCTAGGCTTGACTTATTCATATAGGATCATTCACAAGAGCATTATTCATTTTTTTGATTAAAGATGTATTAAATTTAAATGAGGAACTAGAATAAAAGTAGTTATATACACAAACACGTTCCACCTTCAGTCTGAATAGTGTACAACAGGTCTGGCTTGATCCTTTCACTCATTAATGTCTGTGTTGTACAACATGCTATACTTATCCTCTGGATTTTATCTCCGTTATCACACTAAGGTTATGCTTTCATTATAAGGGCAAGTATCTAGGAAAAAGTAACAAATTTTATAAGTGACTGATGCATAGAGAGTTTCTGTGAAATGTTTATAGCTATTTGAAAAATAAATATTGGCTTCACTGTTTCCTTGGTTTTCTTAATGCAAAATTAAGTTTAAAAAATGCCAAAATGAGTTATGTGGCACTAAGACCTTGGTAGAAAAATATAAACAGACTATTAAAACATATTTCAACTCCCTTGGCGTCATTTGTGGCCAACAGTCATCTATGAGTGAAAGGTTAACTGACTGTCACCCATTTATGATCCAAGTCCTTTCCTGGTGCCACACTGACCAGGCTAACAGAGATCAGCATGTTTTACATGCCTTTTTCCCCCTAAAAACACAGGTCATGACCTAATAAGAGCTGTGATTCACAATAATGACTCCTTTGGTTCAAATAGCATTGAGGTAGGTGCAAAGAGGTTTTAATTCAGTGCAACTGAATTATAATTCTAAATAAAAGAAAACAAAACATGAACAGTGCACATGCACTTGGGTCAAGTGTGAGCCATTCCAGCACTGATTTAAAATTGTAAACACTTCAACCTCTAGGATCTGATGAAACAGAACACTGAAGACCAAAATCTGTATGGTACCAGGCACTTTTCCTTCTTTTTCTATTTAGGCTTTCATTGTTATTGAGTACCTCCTTCTTGCAGATCTTTGCAGACCAACCAAACAATAAAAACTTCACTGTATTGGATATCACAATAAGTTTGTGCTCTGACATTAAAAGTTGTTATCTGTTTGAAGGTTTATGTAAAGTAGCAGCTCTTTAGACACGGTGTATACCTCTGTGGGGTCTTACCCATCTGCTGCATTGCTGCTGTGGACAAAATAATGAATAATATAACTTTTTCTTACCATTACCTTAGAGATAGCAATAACTAAATCAAATACCCAAAACTCAAACCCAAGAGAACAAGAAACTCTAAAAAGATTGGTGCTATAAATGACTACTGAAAAATCTGGGATGATCCCTTTGCCAGATTCTATTCAGGCCCCACAGGTACACTTTACATTTTGACTCATGAAAGAAGGAAACTCACAAAAAATACCACACCACTTTGCTGGTAATTGCTGAAAATACACTGAATTGGGGCAGAAAGTGTTCTCAAGATCAGGCTCTAGAAACCTTGCCAGTAGAGCTGTTAATGATAAAAGGACAGGGAAAAACCACTGGCATTTGTTGGCTGGGAAGCTGGTAACAGATTTCAGAGACTTTAACCATTCTAGATTAAATAGGGCTCACTGAAAGACCTTCTGCTTGTGTTTTTCAAGCAGATGAAAGCTTGGTCTGTCAGTTCTCTGAGCAGACATGAGCTCATTCTGCCCACACTCTCCTGGTTGAAAGCTGAACTGTCGCAATAAGCGCGACACTGAGCCTACTCACAGACGGGATATTTTAGCTTGGGCTCAATGCCACACTGAGAGGTTTACCAAGCTTCTGTTTAGCTCAGAGAGTGGGCAGAGAGTCAGCAGCTATGGGGGCACACACAGCCCACACTCTCTGACAGGGCCTCCAGGTCCCATTCTTCTGCATTAAGAGATTTAAGGTTGAATCTTTGGCTCACGGTGATAATTGTGCAAACTTTGCAGGCAGCATTTTTTTTTGTTTGTTTGTTTGTTTTAATCTGGAGGTATTGTCACTAATACTAAATAAATTCATCACAATCATGTAATCACTTAGGGGTCAACTTCAATTTGATGGAGATCTTGGTCATCCACAGGAAGAATATAATTTTTTGCATTGAAAGCAGAGACACATCCCATTTTTGGTACTCAGATTTTCTCTCTTTTCAGGACTGGCATTTGGAAGTGTCGCTTTTTTCATTCAGTTTTGATCAAAATTGTGGGAAGAAATGTCCAGGTTAAATGTTTTGTCCAGGTTAATGTCCAGGTTAGATATTTTGAGCTAGACCTGAATTTGATCCTGAAAATGTACTGCACTATACACCTGCACAGATAATATTAAGGAGAATGATGCAACCAGGGAATCTTCATTAAAGAAACTTTTCCAATACAGAAATGTTTTCTAATTGTGAATTTTACTGTGAGATTTTTCCCTCATTCTACATCTTACTTTTGTATTAGTTTTTCTGCTTGCACATTTAAGATATATGCATTATGCTGCAGTATTAAATTTTCTGCATATTATTGATTAGCAAACATTAATGAAACTCTAAATTTTCATACTATGATGCTCTATCTATCTGTAACATTTGATATGTCCTTACATATATCCATTACTTTGTACACAAATTTTCACTATGCTAATCTACATTCTGAAAATTATTATAAGTTGCAGAGGGTTTTAACACTTATGTTATACAAGAATTAAATAAATTCAAATAGTGAAAAGGTTAAAAGAGAAAACAACTTCTTACTAAGAAAATTATTGTAATAATAAANNATATTAATTATTATATCATTTATTTTTTAATAGAAATTGAGGCAAATATCACTGATTTTCCAGTGATGGATAACCTGAATTTAAATACCACATGATCTCAGAGATGTCTGAATACTCTACAAAGAGCAGTTTTGACATTAAAAAAATTCCTCATGGCTGGCAAATATCCAGAAGTATCTCAGCTACAAAAGATTCTTTTATTCAGGAGCTGTTTCGTGTCAAAGCCCAGTGGAGATGAAGAAACAATGTTACTGATTTCCATATCAAAAGCTACACTAATAAAAAAGTACTTTTTAGCTCTTTGTAAATACTTTGATGGAAGTAGTTTAAAGAAATGCAGCCCTTTTTGGTGTTATTACTGGTAGAAGTGGAAGCTCTTACCTTGGGGACAGTGAAGTCCATTCAACACAGGATTTGATAAATTTTGTTAAAATACTTGTTTGAAATTATTTCGTAATGCAAATGTAGAGGTGGCAGAAAGCAATAAAGGCTTAAGAGACAGTAACACTGTTCAAGAAGACTGACAATGTAGAGAGTGAAGATAATAAAAACCAAAAGGAAGGTAGTCATTTTAAATTGGAGAAGCAAAAAAAAGGTCAATATTATACTAAAGTCTGTGCAGCTTTCTTTTAGGTGCCACAATATGCTCTGTCTACCCCTGTCAGCAAGGACAGACCTTGTAAAATCGCCACTGAACTACAATATGTAAAAAGGAGATCACTACTGAGTTTCCATCGATAATTTTCCTGCCAATACTTGCATTCATTAAAGAGTTCTCTCAGACCTCGTACTCGTGTACCTGTGCAGTAGACCTCAGCAAGGATTTCATTACACTGTTCTGTCTACAATTACGTTATTCTCACACAAACCTACTTTTTTCTTTTTTTTTTTCAAAGATTTTTCACTGGGTAGTAAGTGGTTGAGGTACTAGTCACTGCTACTCTCAACTTTTCATGTAAAAATTTACTGGTCTGAGTGACTACTACCCACCATGTAGGAGTTAGATTTTTATGGACCCAGCAAGAGAAATTTTTAAAACCACAAAACTTCCCTCAGCATGCCATAACCAGCAACATGTGTCCTGCTGCAAATAAATTACTCAAGATTCAATGATCCTCAAAGGGAGTACAATGGTGTGTAGCAGAATAGTATCCACTGCTTCATAACATAATTACATAATTTAATAAAAACCTATTTAATTCAAAAAAAGACATAGAGCAGGGAGCATAATCTTAGAAATCCCTCTCCCACTTCATTGACAAGTGACTTGGTACCTATTCATTCACTGAGCAGTGAATTCATCCCTGCACAGTGTCAGAGATTCATCAAGGAGCCTGTTCCCTGGCAGCACGGATTGCTGCTTTCTCTTGGGAAGCAACAACTATGGTCTGGATACCCTCTGGCAAATGAATGCATTAACCCAAGGCCTTTCATTTCTTTCGTGAGTAAGACAAGACATTGTCTCCTACCTTCAGGCTGTGGGCTGTGAACTGTCAGGGGGTATAAACGGATGCCTTGCTATTTTCAGAATTTCCTAATGGTTAACTCTAGGCAGCTCTCTGCTCTGCATGCTGCCTGATTTGGCTTCTGTCTAAGGAGCTTATCTCTCCCCAGGCATGTGCAGAGAATCGAGTGTCTCAGATAGGGTCCTGCAGTCTGTTCCTAGGGCTCAATAGCTTTAATGTTAGCACTGAAAATCTTTATCGCATCTACCTGTAGGAAAAAGTGAATAAACACTTAAATTAAATCCAGAATGACATCTAAGACTAGAAAATTGTTACAGAATATTTTTCTTCGTTGCCTCAAGTTTGAATTGAAGTTTATTTTATTGTAGATAAGCTTTATGAGAAAATAAGATATTTTGTTCTTGCTCATATATTTTCCGTTTCTTAACAAACAAGTTTAGGAGTCTGGAGGAGGAGATAATGTCATGCCCACTATGTTCCATAGTGATAGCTGTGGTGGAACATATTGGAAAACAAGCTTCTCTCCAGTTAAGTGGCTGAAAGGCCCTAAAAAATGCCAAAGAAAGGAAAAGTTTCTGGAATCATGAGAGCAAAATCAAAATTACTGAAAGTCTCTGACTAACATCCTATTAAAAACTACTGGAAAGTGGGTTCTGCAGGCACATGAAACTGAATATATGGAGAACTAACAAGTACTGATGAGGGAAATATATCAGCTTGAAGAAGGTAATTGAAAATTAACCTGCTAAAGGAAAAGGATAGAGAAAATAAAGGCTGAAGACATCATCAATTTAGAGATAGCTTGGAAGATCTAATAATGAAAAATATATAACAGATATCTACCTATTATTGATGAATAATTGGATACCAAATGCTTAGGCCATTGTTACACCAAATTCTGAATGGGACTTACACAGGAGCCTTTGCTTTCCTCCTTGAAAACAAGGCTGCTGTGCCACACCAGTAGTGTATACCTAGTAAAGCTTGTATACCAGTACTTTTCTAAAATCTTAAGGAAATAATTTACTTGTGTCATGGAACACCAATGCTGATTTCCTTCCATGTCCTAGACACTGGTTCATTAAGGAGTTCTAGCATTAATTTTGAGCAAAATAAAACATTTTTAAACAGATAATATCAGTTATTGATATTATGTGTACAAATTGTGTCTTTTCTGGGCTGCCTTTGCTGATATGAATCTTCTACAGTATTTAGTAATTAATATAATAGAATCATAGAATCACAGAACAGTCTGGGTTGGAAGGAACTTTGAAGGTCAAAGCTAGTCAAAGCTTCCACCTCAGTGAGCAGGACCATCTTCAACTAAACCAGGTTGCTCAGAGCTCTGTCCCACCTGACCCTGAATTTTTCTGGAGATAGGCCATCTACCACTAATTTGAGAAACCTACTCCAGTACTTCACTGCCTCATTGCAAAATATTTATTTCTTATGCCTAATCTAGAATTATCCTCTTTCAATTCAAAACCATTATTCCTTGTCATATGGCAACAGACCCTATAAAAACACTCTCCCAACCATTCTTATGAGCCCCTTCTAAGTACTGAAAAACTTCTCTGAGGTTTCCCTGGAGCCACCTCTTCTCCAGGCTGAAAAACTCCAAATTTCTCAGACTTCACAGGAGAGGTGTTTCAGCCCTGCAATGTTTTTCACGGCCCTCCTCTGGACCTGCTCCAGCAAGTCCATGTCCTGTGTTCTGAGGGATCCAAAGACGAATGTGGTATACCAGGTGAGGTCTGTCCAAAGCAGAGCAGAGCAGAGGAGCAGAATCCCCTTCCTTGCCCCTCTGGTCACACTGCTTTTGGTGCAGACCAGGAGTCACTTGACATCTTGGGCTGCAAGTGCACATTGCTGGACCACATCCAGTTTTTCAGCCCCCAGAACCCCAAGGCCATCTCTTGAGGGCTGCTCTTGATCCCCTATCCCGTGTTAATACTGGGTGCTGCCCTGATCCAAGTCCAGCACCTTGCTTCCAGATCAGAATCTTCACCTGACAGCCATGACTTATCAAATAGCACAGAGTGGCTTGGTAACTCCATCAGCCAATTCCCCCAGGACTCTGGGATGCATCTTGCCAGGTCTCAGAGACTTTTTTATGCTCAGGTTCTTCAGATGGTCACAAAAATTATCTTCTCTTACAGTGAGAAGGACTTTGCTTCTCCAGTCCCCATTTTGTGGTCCATCTGCCCAAGAGCCTCGGGAACAGATATTTGAACAGATATTGCCAGTGAAGAATGAGGCCAAAAAATTTGTTCAGCACCTCAGCCTTCTGAGCCTAACTATTGTAACCAGTTTTGTCCGTCTTGCTCATGGAGGAGAGTATACTTTCTTGTACTTCCTTTCCCTTGCTGACATACTTGTAGAAGCCCTTATTATTCTCTGCATCCCCTGCCAAGTTCAGCTCTAGCTGCATCTTTGCTTTCATGATTTCATTCCTGTATAACCAGGCAGCGTACCTACACTTTTTCCAGGATACCTGGCTGTGCTTCCACTGCCTCTGCATTTCCTACTTGTCCTTTAGTTTGACTAGCAGGTCTCAACTCAGCCATGGTGGTCTCTTGCCTTTACTGATTTCTTGCATCTGTGGATTGCTAGATCTTGAATTTTATGGGAAGATCAATCAGTCTGTTCTCCTCCTTTGTCCCTTAGGACACATTCTCAGGGGCTCCTATTAATTTATTAATTCCTTGCCTGGAGGCTGCTAAAATTCAGTGTCCCAAATTTACTCTGCCTGACCCATATACCTCAGGACTGCGAACTCCACCAATGCATGAGCAACTCGGTCTAGTGTCTAGGAAGCATCCCTGTCTTTGACAGGGAATTAGAACTAGATAATATTTAAGGTTTCTTTCAACCCAAACCATTCTGTAATTCTATGACCACTGAAGTTCAGGCTACTTCCAATCTTGATGTCAGTGATTAGCTAGCTCACTTTTGTTGGTGATCATCAGATCCAGTATTCCATCCTCTGTGGTAGGGATGCTTATTACCTGGCTTAAGAAATTATCCTCTATGCACTCCAGGAGTCTCCTGGATTGTCTACAGCTCACTATGACAATTTTTCAGCAGATGTTGGAGTGACCGAAGTCCACCAGCAGGAAAAGAGCCTGTAAGTGCATTGCTTCCCATAGACAGAGCAAGAAGGCTTTGTCAATAGGCTGTCTTTGATCAAGTGGCCTGTAGCAGACATCAACAACCAAGCTCCCTTTGTTTCCTCAGTCTCCAATTCTCAACTGTAAGCTTTCTACCTGTTTGTGGCTGTTCTTCAGAAACAACTCTTTTCAATGAATCCATTTATTGATGTAGAGGGCAATGCCTCCACCCCTCTATCCTTGTCTGTCCCTTCTGAAAGGCCTGTGGTCACTGACAGCCACACTCTAGTCAGGGGATTTATCCCACCGAGTTTTAGTAATGGCAAGTAAGTCTTAGTTTTCTAGTGGCACAGTGGCTTCCAACTCCTGTCTGTTGCCCACACTGTGTGCACTGGGCTGTTAGCTGTGCCACCCTCTTAGAGAAAGAATCCCTGCTTCTTTTGAGATAGTGGTGTTTCTCTCCTGCCTTCTGTTACCACAGAAGCCCCTGTCTCATCTTCTGAAGACTTGAACTGCACCGCAGTGTAGCCAGCATGTCTCAATGCATTCTCATTAGATTCCATAGCAAAGAAGAAGAAAACCTTTCTTCCTGCTCCATGGTAGTCACAGCTATTGTATATTGAGCTAGAAATGACTTTAATGAAGTTAGAAGTGGGAAATTATTAGCTGTGGATGAATAGTGTATATTGGGATTTATGTAGATTAAGATAATTTTTTTTTAAAATTTGTAAATTCCATGAGTATATTTACATCAACTTTCAGTCAGAGAAGTTGTTATATTTAATTTCTGCTTACATTTGGAGATACTACATGAACTGCCAGTGAGTTTTAGTCATTGATATGATATAGCAACACTGGCATGTTTCCAGAAAGACCTCTGGTTAATGGGCATTGGATTGAATCATTGCAGTTCCAGTATTTAGGCTTCATGCAATATTATTGGACTGACAGTTTTGTTAAATAAAACAAAATTATTCAACCCAGATATTTATATATACATAAAGGTGTTATTGATTTTAAACCACTGTTTGGTGAAAATATTTTCAAACCATAGAAATTATGCATACCACAGATACTATTCTGTTAATAGGATTTTACATGGATATTTCCTCTGAAGTAGACTTGTAAACTGAATTTAAGCTTCCAAAGAAAAGTGAATACCTACAGGCTTTTCGCATTTTTGCACCATGATTATTTTTTATGTTATTCTGTATTTTTCATATTTGGCAAGAAAAGTGCTGGGGTCTGGGCATAGAACTGGGTCCCAAGAGGATCTGTGTTTATTTTTTCACTTTGCTACAGATCTCCTATATATCTTCCACTGTACTTTTCCTTCCCTATTTGAGAAAAGATAGAATAGATCCTTCGAAGGCTTGCTGTGATACAAATCACACAGAAGAAGTTAAGCAACTTACAAATCAGAATTGATCCCCTATTTTACCTAAAAACTCAAGTAATGCAAGAAGAAAATGTTACTTATACAAAGGCATCACTGAAAAGCCTGGGTAATAACAAGAACAACACCAATATTTAAAAACGATATTTTGTACACCAAGGAAGTGACAATGGCCTATTTGTGTCCTGTTTCTGAAACAGCAATGCTACGTGGAATATGTTTTTTGATTAAAGATACCATCTGTCCCCATAAAATTTGTATTCTCAAATAATACTTATTTTACTATCTATTACAGAATTTTCAGCAGTAAAATTTAAAAGACTGTACAGATAAACATATTTTTCTCCATTTTACAGGAAGATAAGTCAGGATTTTTACAAGAAATTCCATCATTAGTTCAGCAATGGGGATGATATTAATAGCCTCAACCTTAAAAAAAAATCTAAGATGAACATTATACCAAGGCTTCTGGAAGCAGACTACCTACCTGATTTGTCTAAGAAAACAGAGAAAAATAATACTATTGCTGAAACTAAATATACAAACTTTTAATCAAACAAATCTAAAAGTCCAATATTCTATTCAGTAAACTCTCTGCGACCAGGTCCCATAGAGCTTACCAGTTCTTGGTTTACTTTCAACAACTGGTCTTGTTTTCCAATGCAAAGGCTGCAGAGGCACAGGATATTGGAGAGCTTGGAAACTGTCACCTAGATTTGCAGAGCTTGGAAGATCACATCAGCAGTTTGAAGTTATTTGAATAATTTTAATGGCAGCCTCTCCTGTTTTCAACAAATTTCATCAGCTTGTTGTTTCTGAGGACCCACACACCTGACTTTTTCTATATGGCTGCTATTGCCCTGTCAACAGGTGTCTCGTGCTCCTAATGGATCTCTCCTCTTTTTCACTTTCTCATGAGATTTTGTAATCACTTTCTCATCCTCATTCCAGTACAGTCTCTTCTTCATTTTAACTACAAACGTTAAACCACCTTCAGTCCAAACTGACTCAGGGAAGTCAGGATGTTCTCCATCCTTCACCAGTTTTCAGCTATGCCTGCATCAATCCCAAAGCCTTGCTCCCCTGAGCAGCATGGTCTGATCATTGAATCCTATTTCTCCATGGATAGGACAAAAGTTCGTGAATCATTGCGGCAAAGAAAACTTTTCTAACAAAAAGAATGATTAAATACCAGAGTACATTGTCATAGGGAGATGAATGTCTATTAAACCTCTCTAACAGTTCTGAAGCAAAACTAGCTCAACCAATTAAAAAGTGTAATTCCTCCATTCTTCAGCCCTTGTTTTGCTTGGAAGTGCTTCTCCTGTATCACAAGCAGAAAAAACAGATCTATCTGCTGGCTGAAATTAGTACTGTTTGAAATTCAACATCAATATATCTGTTTTCATAAATTAATATGTAGGATTATGTGTGGTGCCTGAAATCCCAACGCACGGTTACTTTTCCTGTTCAGTTTTGGAGGATTTGAGGACATGGGTCAGAGCAGCAGTGTATCGTAGATGTACAGCTCTTAAGAACATCAAACAATATCAAGTGGGCTTGGCAGAATCTACACAGGAAAAGAGGAGAGGTGGTGTGTCTTTTAGGATCCTATTTCAACTCATATTTTTATAGTTCTATAAATAATTCCTAATTACATTAAGCAACACTGCACTAAGTGGGAGATCTGCAAGATGTGGCTCTTCTGACTGCATGGAGATTTTACTTGCCACAGTGTAAGTCACAAAGAGTCTGACAGAGATATTTTCATCATATTTAGAGATAGGCTCTGTGTAATCATCTTGTGTACGTAAGAAACCTAACGATGTTCTAAAAGAGGTCAATCACTTAGATACGGTTATTAAGGATTTCACATGTGGTGCAACATTTGATTTTCAGTTTCAGTTATCATTCATCATTATGCATTTACTGATTCAGTAACCACCTTCTCATCTCGACCTTCTTCCCAGTCATCATCTGGGATAAATAGATTTTATTCTGATTTCCCAGAAAACTTCTTGGAGCTGTCTCATTTTGAAAGAGAAACAAGTATATTTGAACTTACATGTGTTCAGCATTACTCTTTTTAATAATAGATTCTTTAGACTAATAAAAGGTAGTGAAGAGAATACAAAAAGCCCAGAGAAAAAACAGAACCCTTCTGAAATCACCAACTGGGAGTTATCCAGACTGAAATGAACTTCACATAATGTTGAGGCTGGATTTTGGAAGAACAACATGAAAATAATTTTTGATATTTTCTCAAGCAGACTTTATCACTTCATGGTCCTTTTTCTTTTTCTTTTTCTTTTTCTTTTTCTTTTTCTTTTTCTTTTTCTTTTTCTTTTTCTTTTTCTTTTTCTTTTTCTTTTTCTTTTTCTTTTTCTTTTTCTTTTTCTTTTTCTTTTTCTTTTTCTTTTTCTTTTTTTTTTTCTTGCATTCAACCTGGAACCTTATTTTTTTTTCACATCTTCCAAATACACAAGGCATTGCCACAGCAAAATTAAAGATGTTTCACTTCTTGAGCTTTTCATTTCAATGCCCTTTTTCTGTTTCAGATTTTCTTGATCCACTTCCCAAACCAACCTAAAAACTTGTCTCTATACTGATTACTATTGCTTAACGAACTTATGTTATTTGAAACTAATGTGGATCTAGCCAGAGTACAATTACAAATTTTTGCTAACAGAAACAACACTTAATGTGGGTAATATAAGAAAAAAGCTTTCAAAGTAAGACAGCATCTGTTTTGTTTGGCAAAATTATTTTAAATTGCAGTAACTAAAGTTTTGAAAAGGTGTGCTGTTCTGTGTTTGAGGTATTGAAAGCAAACATGGCAAATGCCTGAAAATTGTGAAGGAAAGGCACTGGGAGCAGGAGTTTGGGAATTGTGATTTTCAGCTTCAGAGGAATCATTTAAATCCTTAATGGCAGCTCCTCAGATAAAGGGAAAATAGCATTCTCTGAAGGGTGGCCAGCTATTTAGTACTCAATAATTAGGTTTTTATTCAGCTGGCCTTATGGAATTGCTGCTATCACAGATAGTGATGCTGGCAAGAAAAATAAAAGAGGTTTTATGTCATAGGATGCATTCCTGTAAAAAAATTATAAAATAGTCCAACATAATTTTGGTTTGCAAAATTTCTGTTGGGCATATATTTGCCTGGACTAGGCACTAGTGCATTTTTCAAGCATGAAAAATGGTTTAAACTTGCCTGTGGCTTACATATAATTTCCAGAACTGTGACCATGTTACTCAGCTATTTTCTTTAAATATTTAAATGTACTTGAGCAAAAATAATAGAGGAATTAATTTGAAACCCAAAGTCCCAGTAGAGATGGACTTTTTTACTTCTTTATGTTTTCATCTTTGCTTATTCCAGAAAATTATGAATTAAACTGATTCCCCATTTCCTCAACAGAAGAGCTTCAGTTGCACCATAAGGAGACTGCAGAGTGTGAGCAAATTTCATTCTGGCCTTCATTTATATTATGGAATAGGACAGTGTATCTGTCCCTATTAAATCTCGTGGGCTATATTCCGAAAGCCCTCGGCTTATTAGGGCGATACAAGGATGAGGAACAAAAGGACGCTCAGTTCTTTCTGCTGAATTCTGTTTAATCCAAGTCCATTCCTAGGCTGAGCGTGGGGGAAGGGAAGGGTGCAGGTAGCTCGCCTAGCAGCAGAAAGGAAAGAGAGCGAGCCACGTGTCTCATGGGGGTTTTGTCCTCAGGGGAAGGGGGACCCTGGGAAGGGACCCCTGGCCAATGGGACCACAGGAACAAACTACCTTTCAGGGATAGGGGTGGGGGGGGGAAAAGAATACAGCTACTTAGTGCAATCATTATATAGATTTAGTGCAACTAGAGAACCCCGTGTAAGCATCAGATGTAGTTCACCACAACAGGACAGGAACCAAAAGTGCAGTCAATATCCTGCAGTCAAACTCCTTAATATTTTGGTGGAAAAATGACTTGGACATGGGTGGCAGAATTTATGCCTGTTACTCAGCATTATACTCTCTGAGGCCTGTATGCTCCCTCTGATCTAATGTCTACAGGGTTGAACTATATGTATTCTGATTTTTTTTGATCAGAAAGAAGAATTTACATGGATCAAGTTTTAGAAATTTTTCCATGATCAGAAAATATTATTTATATTGGAAAAGATCTCCCTTTTTCATAATGAAAATGTGTTTCCCTTCCCTTCCCTTCCCTTCCCTTCCCTTC
>VXBU01015535.1:234875-267583 GCA_013400315.1 Bombycilla garrulus
TTCCCTTCCCTTCCCTTCCCTTCCCTTCCCTTCCCTTCCCATTTTGAAACATAACAAGACATTCTCTTGCTGTTTTGCCATGAATGAACTCAGAGGAGCCCTGAAAAAGAAATCATCTCTAAACATGAGCTTTAACATGGATTTTCAACAGCCTTCCTCAACAATACATGTTGTCCTTAGCTCAGAATAAAGATGAGCAAAAAAGACCATGTTTTTGTTAGAAAATTCAGTCATTTTAATTCATCCCCTGAGTAATACTCCTTTCCTCTGATTCATCATAAATTTTTGAGCTATGTGTAACTGGCCACCCATATTTTTATTCATTTGACAAGGACTTGTCTCATCTTTTCCTTTTGAACATCTTTTACTAATGTTTAATACCTCACTTTTACACTGCTCTTTTCATGTTTTGTTTAAATCTTTCTAGCCTCTCTTTTGAGAAATTTCCTTTAGTTATATTTATTCTTTGCCGAAAACTACCTCGGAATAGGTGCTCCACTGCTCTTGATTTGCAGAGGTGGCTTTCCATGGGCAGTGCCAAGCAAAGCACTGCTGGAGGCAGCAAGGGCTAGAGATATCCTTTGTGTGCAGAGGGTCAGTCCTTGCTTTATGCAGGAGCTAAACTCATTCTGATTGCTTCTAAAGGCATCCTCTGCACTTGTACAGCATTCACTGCTGCCCGTGACAAACCTCAGAGGGCAGGGACACTACTCTGTGCTCACCTGGGCACAGCCCTGACAGCAGAAAGAGCAAATTGCTCTCACCTCTATTTCACTGGAGACCCGGGGGGAGCGATGCAGTCAGCATTTCTGAGAATCATGTTACTTGAATTTAAAGATCTGAATACTAGCCTAGTTTCACATGCTGTGAATGTTTGAGTTTACTGTATATCTGTTTCTCTACTGAGTCTTATGCTAATTAGATGGGCTGTAATAAATATCTGGGTATTTTTATGGGTTTCATTTTCTTTTTCTAGCATTGTACTGTCTGCTCAGATTAAGCAATTATTAAAAAATAGTATGAATGACTACTTAGGTTACCCAAATTTCTTGTGTCTTCAAGTTTTTCCTTTTTATTTTTTTAGTAAGCTTTTATCTTAAAACAAAGTATGAGAGAAAAATATTATCAAGAAAAGTTTTTGTGTTTAATTTCCTCAAAATAAGTTCCAGCATTCTGTTTTTCCTCTTCATTTACACTAAATTTTTAGTTTGGAAATATCTGATGGTTTAACAGAATTTTTGATCTTTTACTCCCATGTCCATTGTTTCAGTCTTCTGCTTCTGAGGAAGATATCCTTCAGGTCTTAAAGAAGAATCCAAATCTTTTTTCTATTAAATTGAGTTCTGAATATGAAAGTTATACAGTTTTTAGCAGTTCTACCAGACAATACGATTAATAGATCCCTTATTATTAGATATGTTAGGTTTACTCTGTCCTTCCATCGCTGACAAATCTGATTTATGTTTTATTTTTACAATCTTTATACACTTTTGATAAAACTCAGCATCATATTATTGTCCTTTATCATATTTGACAAGTCAACAATTAACAATATTTATCACTCAGCAGAGTCAAAAGAATTTCAATAGATTCTTACCTGTAATTCTGCTTTTCATTTCCTATGTGAAATCTGTCATATTGTGAATATGCCCGGTTTCCTTCCCAGTCCATTAATTCAATTCTTAGAGAATATTGTCTCTGACTTGTTATTGCAAAGATAAATTCATTTCCCAGCCAATGTTCACCTGATGGGCTACCAAAACCCTAGAAAAAATTGGCAAAATAACTAGATGTAATTATGGTAATTGGTAGAGCCTTTATACAATAATAAAACCATCATTATATTTTACCTGTACATTCTAATTACTGGTCATAGCTTTCTTTTCTCCACTTTGACTGTCTCTAAAATGATTCCACAAAAATATATGATGTAGGAGCCTCATGCAGTTCAGCTGGTGTTTGGAATGGCAGCTGAGGTTATCAGCTGGAAATCATTTTACAGGTCCATGATATTAATAGCATGATGCTGTATTTGTACGTAGTTCAGTGGGAATACTTGACATAGTAATGTTCTGTAATGCATTTAATATAGGGTTAAACTTGTTATCTAGCTCTTCTCCTGGTCTCCTAGTTACCTCACTTTTCATATATTCAGATGATCTTATTTCTGGTTAGGCAAACAATATCATTTTCAAACATGGAAAAATAATTATGAGAAAAAAAAGTATAATTAATTTTCAAAACCAATTCCTAGATATATGTTTTTATACGTCTTCCAGGTTTTAAAGTTCTTTAAATTGTAGTAAATATTTGACTGCATTAAAATTAAGGTTTTATTTAATGTCATTAAGTTATTTACTATATATTAGAATAATCTAAACCATTAGTTCATACCCAAGAACTCTTCAGCTCATTTTTCATTTTTCTTTTTTTTCTCTTTAAACAGTAAAAATTATTTTCAAATATAATATTTACTTGTGAAGAACTACTCCAACATGGCTGTGCTTATTCATATTTCTTAAGATAGGAAAAATGGGAACCAGAAATCTCCTGATTTGCTTACAGTGGTGTATTGGGGGTGTTTTAGGAGGTCCTGTGAAAATTTCCTAGTCAAATTAAATGAAAGATTGGATTATTTCCAGAAAGCACATTTTTTTTAAAGGGGTTAAAATCAAGAGACTTCCTTCGGACTAAAGGTTAGATAATGAGAAATGTGTCTGTGGGACACATTTGACACTTTGGCAAGACATCGATCTTCTCTATATAATGTTTCAGTCACTCCTAACATAAGATGAAAATACTTTGAGAAGAGCTCTCTCTCTTTTTCTTTATTGTATTGCTGTGGCTCCAGCCCTGATTAGTTGCATCTCTGGAGGATGAAATTCTGCCTCCCCAGAGGCCATGTGGTAGCACAGGTTATACTCAGGCACTGCATAGGTACATCAGCTGCAAACTTCCAAAGAAAATTAATTTTAAAAGTTTGGAAGCTTATAAGTTTGACTGGTCCAAAAATTAAAAATGGAGGAAATGACTTTGTTGTTCCTAGAGTATTACAGTAGAAAGTACTTTACTCAGGACTTGTTTTTTGTTTACATGACCCTACCTGAGCATATATATCTGGTGACTCACTGATAGTAGAGGCTGAGAAGACATGCCACGTTTGGGTATGTTGAACTGAGTACACTAATTTATATTTTGAATAAGCATGTCTGCCTTTTGGCTCAGAGACTATCAAGAGCTAGCCAGGGACAAAGTGTTTCATCTGCAAGGACTGAAATTCAGTACTCTGTGGCAAGTCTCTAAGAAGTCTCAGAATGAAATACAAGAGCGCACTATAGCTGGCTTTTCTTTTTCTGCATGTTATTTCACTATATCCTTTTTCTCCAGTAGACTATTTCCTATAGAAGCCTCTGTAAATACTGGTTGTAGGTAATACTGGTAATAGTAGATAATACCCTGCTTTGAACCCATCTGTCTTCCAGTGTGAGCTGCTGCTCCTCAAGTTTTCTCATTATGATGCTTTCTGTGCTTTCTGTTATTTCTCACTTGCTGCTTTGATGGGATTCACATTCATATTTGGCTTCATACATTGCTTCTAAAACACAAAAATACTTGTTCCTCACCTGTACGAATCCTGACTACAGCTGGCACACCCCTCAGTAGTTATCCCTGTTTTCTGTCTGTGCCTTTGATTCTTTCCATCTTTTCACCTCGTCTTTCTACTGCCCCTAGCGTCTCTTGTTCTAGTAGCTTTGGCAGTGTCATACCAGAGCAGTTAGTGGTTTGTCTCTGACATCTTTCACCACTGGTCACTGTCACTCACCTCGGAGTAAGGCAAAATATGCTCTGCATAGATTACCTATCAGGAAGTTTGTCTCCCTAAAAACCAGAAAGAGGAAATGGAGCACAGTTGTTCAGATATCAGTCAAATTAGGTTTTCTTGGAATTTACATGTTTTTTTATTCACAGAATTGTTATTATTAGTAGTAGTAGCAGTAGTAGTAGTCTGTCTTTAAGAGAAGATTATCAGGAAATGCTTTCTCCCTTTTTTCCCAGCTGAATTGTTGTCTATTGAATTATATATATATATATCTTAGCTCATCTAGATTACAGTTTATTCAGGATGTAGTGTTTGAACATTATATGATCCCTTATGTGTTTTATAGAAACTCCAGACACTGTATATAATTATTCTGAAGTAATGATTTTTTATTCTTCAAATTTTCACCTCCTTTTCCTTTTTCACATGTGTTATTGCACTAAAATGAAAATCTATCACTAAGTGCTTTGCTCTCTTGACCAGAGGAAATGAAGCTGCAGCAACAGAGAACAAAAGAAATATAAAAAGTAATATTAGAAATTATGAGGAAATACACCACATTAGTTATGAAAAAGGAAATCCTACTATTAGAGGCTACAATACTGAAACTCAGACTAGAAATGCCTAGAATAAGGTTGGGTTTTTTTCCTTGACAGAAGTAACTTCGTTTTAAACAAACTACTTGCTTTTATGAAAAGAAAACCAAGGAAGTAATTGGGATATAAAACATCTCTCTGAAGCAAGGAATGTTCCAAAGAAGAAGCAGTGTACTTTATTAAACACCTAATATGGCTAGAAAGATATAAACAAACAAACAGGCACTCAAAGCTTTCATAGATGTAAACCAGAGAGGAGCAGTACATTTCTGTTAAGCACACAGTTGGCAGCAATTCCTTCAAGTATAATTTTATTATGCCAAACTCAATTGTTTCCAACCTGTATTTAGTCTGCAGTTTACTGCCTATATTTCAGAGTTGGAGAAAGACTTGCGTGCATACAGTTTTTCCCAGATGCTTTGGCTGACTTAATAACTACACAGCTCTCCTTGTTTATGTCTTACTTAGACTGTCTCTACTACTACACTACTGCTTAGATGGGATATGTAAACTTTTGTGTGCAGAAGAAAACAACATAATATTGGCCAAAACCCCCTGAAAAACCTGATTTAATTTTGTGTTTCCATACTCAACCCTGAGGCTGGCAAAAATAATAGTTGTGCCTCGTTCTTTTGATTGACCTTCAGAATCCTTAGCTTTCAAAGAAGATTCCGGAATTTTATCTCCAACTACAATTTTTTTTTTCTTGTCTCAGTTAGAAAAGAGGAACACATACTTGTGTAATTGTGATGCCCACCTGTCCTTTATATTTGTGAAATACTTTTTGAACACTTTTGAGGTTTGGTTAAAAATCACACAAACTTGAAGTTCAATAAGGTTTCAGAGGACTGGTGTCTGTGATGAGTTGCTGCTGGGAGAAATGCTGAAGGAGAAGCTCAGCAGTTGCCTATTCCAATTGCTACAAGCGGACACAGAGCAGCCAGCCAAGTGCAGATGCTGAGCAAGTATTGCCTCAGAGGTTCTTAGACATCTGGGACAGATTGGGGGACATAAAAGGGGAGCTCAAGCTTTTACCACAGAGAAGCCTAGAAAATAATAGGGTTTCAGAAGATTATAAGTAATAATTGGGCTTCAGTGTGGGACACAGGACAAAAATCCACAGAAAAGCAGACCTCATTAATTTTGATGCTCATGAGAGAATTCAGTAATTGTTTGATAATTGAAATTCAGTAATGAAAAATAAGTATTTTAGTTAGCAGACCATTTGGTGCTCAAATCTGTGGGGCCCCAAGTGATAAGATGCCTAAAGCCTTGCCTAAGAACATGCTTGTCATTTATGGACTGATGACTAAGATTTAGGGCAAGAAATTTGGTTTTGAGAATGCCTGAGGGCAGTGTTAAAAGTTAACATTAGGAGTGACCTATTTCAGGCCCATAGCTGTCATTAAATATATTTGTTTCCCAGTACATATATACACTGTCAACAAACACTTTGGGTTTTGCATTCAAATAGTTGTAGCAAATGCTTCCAGAATTGTGTTAAAGTTTTGTGCCTAAACTCAAGGAATTACATGAGGTGATCCAAGTCATCCTCAACTATCAATCCACTAGGAAAAGGAACATCTGTATTTCATGAATGTGTTTGCAGTTAACTACATTTTAAGACTCTCTGAAACCCAGTGGGTCTTAAACACTGTTCCAAAATTGCATTTAAAATTACTAAGAGACATTATTTTGTCATCATATTTCTACATTTTGTTCATCATATGTTTCCAAAAAAAGAGATTCATTCTTTAAACACTACATTTTATTCCAAAAATACTCAAATTTGCTTTTCCCTAGAAATTTGCATAATATTTTGGGATGGCTGGCAAATAGGAGGCTTTAAGTTCCCAAAATAGTGCTTAATATAATAGGAAAAGGTCAGTAATTCCCAAAAATTCCCAGAGTTCTCTTTCATTTTCCTCACTAGCACTCTATGGAAGCTGGGAAAATATAGCAGGGAAATATGATCATATTTTCATAATATGCTTTCTTATCTCTCTACTACTAGTCACAAAAAGGATACACAAATATTTGCACTGACCCAGCATAGATTATTATAATTTTTCATTTTATTCTTCACAAACGGAAAAAAAATATATACTTTTTGATGCTGAAAATTGCACTAAGATTTGGCAAAGGCTGATCTAAGACATAAAAATAAAAAAAAAAGGAAATTCTTTTATCCAGGTTTTGTCATTGAGGAATAATAAAGTAAATGTTTTACACTACATTAGAGCAGATTGTTCTTGTCAACATGATAGAATTTGTTTTCAAAGAAAAAAATAGCACAATACAGAGCCTTACTGACAGTTGTAAGTCCATTTTTGTAGCCAGATGAATCAAAGTTTTCTCTGTTTCTATATAACTATATCGTAAATTCTGTAAATTCTGACATAATGCTCAACTGCTGCGCAAAAAAAAAAGTATTTTATTGTTCTTTTATGTGGATTAAAGTACTTAGAGCTAGGAATCAAAGACAAAAGCACATGATTGTATAATATTTATTCTAGATGACATCTAAGTTCTACATCAGCTCATTTTCAATTTCAATTTGGTTGTTAACAGAGCCCAAACTACTAAAGCAGTCATAAGTACAGAGAAACGGAATTCAGTACTGGTTTTAAAAATGCCCTTAAGAATTTACAAAGTTGATATTTGTTCAAAAATAATAAGTAGAGTGCAAAAGAATTTTATTAGCTTTGGCAAAATCTGTGAGGGTATTCTGCCTGAATCATGTTGCTCCAAGTTCATTAAACAATTATCTCTCTTACTTTATTTATTTTGTCTGATAATGCTTACAGGAAGCTTTGACTTTTTATAGACAAAACAAATTGAAACCAGACACAGCCAATATATCCTATGGGTTCATCTTCTGTCAGACAATTCAGTGAATAAAGCACATAGTAATTCAGTGTTTTACAGCAGCAGTGACTTCCCAGAAGCCATAAAGAATATTCAGCTCCTTTTGCCTTAGCTGAGAATGTGGAATGGATATTGTTTAAGAAGATAATTTCTAAAAAAATTTTGTGTACTTGTATATTTTCATTCCCATCACTTTTTATTATTTGTGCTGTTATTTGAAATAAAGATTTAGTTTATAAAAAATTACTTCAATTTCCTCAGAAAACAAATGTGTTAATTAATGTTAACTTAAAAGAATATTGGAAAACAATTCTAAATATTCAGATTTTTTATTTCTAGGAAATACTAAAACATATTTGTTGGCAAGTTTTAAAAATATATTTAGATTGAAGCCAGAGATACCTTCTCAAAAGACTAAAAAGAAAACGAAGCGATTGTCAGTTTAAATAAAGAACTAAATAACTGTATAACCTGCCTGAAAATCTTGTTAGTAATCTGCAGCAATTCAGTCCGTTGCACTTCGTTCTAGACTAACTATACTAGTAGAAATATAGAAATTAGGTTCACCTTTTACTTTTTTTCTCCTCAAACACACACAGTATCAGTAGCAGCAAAATTCTCAATGAATAAAAGTCACTGACAGAATAATGTGCAAACCTTACACAGAGGTTACCTCTGGCTGGGCAAGGGCCCCAAAACAGCTCTGTTTCCTACATACATTTCCTACAAATAAAACAACCAGAACACCTTCTTCAGGCCTAGGTTTTGATCTAACTTTCTTACTGTGCAACTGAAAATAGGAGAGTATTTCTTATTGACACAAATTACATTGAGAGCCTCTATCCCAAACCACCCTTTTCACTCTAGGACAAGTGGATCCTAGGAATGCAAAGACACTTAGTGTGGCTCCTAGTAAGAGCATCCCAGACACATGGGTATGTATTAAAGAAAAGAAAACTAATTTTTTGCTCTCTAAGAAAAATTAATTTTGAGCTTTCTGATAATTTTCTTATGAATTATTTGCAAATAAATAAATGGTAAGTTTTAGGGCTAAATATGTAACTTGTAAAAAAAATCCAAAAGAAAGGTATTTTTGGTCATTTCAGGTGAAAAAGAAAAACTTTTGGGATGTAGGACTTAATTCTCTTCTCAAAATACACTGATTAATTGCAAGTAGCAAAAATAAGCGTGCCTAGGATCATAGATGCTATAGCAAAGACCCAAAGGTTTGTGACTTTGAGAAGATCCTTGAGTTTCAGCCCCATAATCTGTCTAAACAGAGCAAGCATCAAATTTATGGATTGTTTTTGAATCTCATGCTGGGCTCAGCTGGTAGTCTAAACAGTTGAACAAGAATAGAAGCTCACTGACATCAGAGTCAAAAAGTTATACTCCTAATTTGACACAAGTCCCAAAGCGAAGAGCTGCTCCAGTAAGTTCCAAACTTACAGATCACACAGAAGATGCCCCTCCCTGAAGAGAAATGCTGTTCCATGATGAGAACACACAACTGCTATTTGGGAAGACCTCTGCTACAATTCTACTATATTTTCAAGTCAGAAATTTTAAAAGCAACCTCACAGAGTCTCACCTGGTTCTTCTAATATAGAATGTTCATCTTGTGCTTAGGACAGTTCTTTAATGACTTTCAGCTTTCTCATGGTGCTTGACCAGAAGCTTTTATCAGAGGCTTTTTTAAAATAAGCTATATCTTGATATCATCATATAAAATTTATTAAATAACAGTCTTTGGAATACCACATGAGCCTTATCAGTCTAAATTAATGCTGTTAAATTGAAGCACTGGTGGCAAAGCAGGCACAAGTATACATCCATGTGTCAACACAGCTTTTGAAACTGATGTTATAAAGTAATGTTTGGTTAGGAAAGACTGTGCTGAGCATAACACATTTAAAACAAAACTGTGCTCCAACACAAAATTGTGTTTAATTTCACATCCAAAAATATTCTCCAAAATAAAGAGGATGCTTCCTTTTGTAGTAACATCTCTGGTGCCCAGTATAGGGATCCAACCCTCTCCGAGACAAATATTGTTTCATTCTTATTCCCTTACATAATTCTGTTGAAGCTCACATTGTAGAGTAAGCCCTGGTCAGGACCAGGAGAGTTTCAAGAGCATGTTTTCATAAAACAGAATATGATCTCTCACTACTTCAATATCACCTCTATCCCTACTTTACATACTGGATTTAGAGCTCAGGAGAAGCAGAGAAAATGCTGTCTCTTTTTATAGCACTGATGAAAGTAACAATTATCTGAGTAACTGTTGCAGTCAGAACAGACTATTTATTAAACCAGCATGACATGCCATTCTTTATCACAGAAGGCTGGGTCTCTGTGAAAGGCGTTACTCACATAATATCTTAATACACATTCCAGTCACCAAAAATCATTTCCTCATATCCAACTTACTTGGGAAATGTGTGAAAGAAACAAATTACTTCCATGTCATCTATCCCGGTCCCTTGAAGAAAATTGCTTAATTTCAGATGTAAGAAACTTATGACTTTGAAGCATACTATCATAAATAATGAATTTGTCACTATATTTTACAAAAGCATTCATGACTTGAGTGTGCCTTTTTTATACCTTTGAAATCATAACTCACTCTGCTAAGTCATCTATTCAACATATTAATTCAAGACCACTACTACTCCCAACCTGTCTTGTTTGTTTACACTACAGATATGTAACTTCTGCCTTCTCCATGGTCATGCATTCCCTAGTTTTTGCTTTTCCCACAGGTATATCCTGTTCTCAAATCCTTCATTTTGCAGAAGGGATCATGCTGATGTTACAAGACACTTTATAAATTTCTTCATGCTACTGACCAAACCATGTCTGCTGAAGAAATTATGAAGAAATTATCTCCAGTTAGTAGCTAGATGGATAGATGTTGTACAGATAGCTTTATGAAGGCTCTCTTTCTTCCAGAATTTTTTTTTGTGTTCCTTTCCTATTCCGTGGTTATCATCAAAATGCACACCCAGGTTCTTTGAACCAGTAAAGCTTTCCCTCACAAGTGTTCCACCAAGACACAGGGGGAAGAAGAATCTGTGAAAAGTGCTTTGAAAATTTCTGTGCTAACAATGAATCTGTCTCAGATCTAGCACCAAAGTAGCCCTAAACCAGCTGTCATTTGAGAACGGCCTGTTACCTGTCACTGCTTTGGCATTATTTGTGCATGTTATTTGAGTCAGACCAAAACTGCTCTAAAATTTAGTGATGAGGATCTTTTGTCACAAGACATATATGAGCTCTCTTTTAAAGAACACAGGGGTACATCTAGCAAATCAAGAATTGTGAAGATTTCATGACAGTAACAATGTGCAACATATCTTAAATAGTTATAATCCTGGAAAAGGAATGAAAATTCATTCATAATATCTAGCTTTAAAAAAAAAGAGAATAATGAAAGATATTGTTCCCACAGTACAGGCTTTCAAATTATGAGCATTTTTTTTTCTGTCAAGAACACTTTCCTCAGCCAAGCCATATGGTTTATGTAATCTTTGTTTAAAATCCCACCCATATATGAAGTTATTTTGCACTAAGACACTGGAACCAGAATCAATAAGCTTACACAAATAATTCTAAAAGGTGCTTTATGCATTTTTATGCAGTCATTGTCTCTCTTGAAAAAGAAAATTCTGAACATAGTGTTCTAATTATTGAAATTGACTGCAGCTCTGTCTGTAGTTGTTTGACTCTTCAAATATTTGGGGATAAAATATAACCTGTACACTATTTGTAAATGGATACAACTACAACAGAGAATTATCCATCATCAGTTAATGCTCCAAGAGGAAACTACATCAGCTTGAGTTTTTGCCTTTTTGTTCAAGACAAATACAATATAAATGGTGGTGAGTACCTATTCTAAATGAGAAAAAAGTGCAAGTTAACATTGCTACTGAAGCAATATGGAAAAGAAGAAATGTCAGAGTTTAAAGACAATAAAGGTGGGCAGGGAGAATCATAACAGGACTTGAAACTTGAACTGAAACTTTCACAAGAGAAATTAAAATTTTCAGGCTTAAAGGCTTACAACAGGTGGAGACCATAAAAGGAATTAGGAGGTCATATTCTAAAACAGGAGCTGAACAGTTTGCAAATAAAAATTGAATGTAAGTAACATCTGGAAGTTTTCAGAATGAGCTGAACAAAGGCACTGAAAAATAAAGCTTTATTGAAATTGTAGCTCTTCTGCATAATTCAGGCTTGTTGGACTTGCAAAGACTAGCGAGATGAAAACATAAGGCGACCAGCAACCTTACTGACACAAACAAGAAGATCTTCAGGAAGTAGGTAGGACCTCTGTCCAAACTAGAACTCACAGAGGTGAACTCTAGGAAGTATATAAAAATGTGTAAAAATCATTGTGGTCTAGAAGGAAATCAGAGACTTAAAGTCTAAAGATGTGTTCGGCTGTCTTTTAAGTAAGCAGAAGACGCAGATCACCAGCCTTGTTATAATAGCTTGAATTTACTGAGGCTCAGAGAAAAGTCAGGTTACTCCAGATAGTACAGTGTAAATTCCCACTAGAATTGCATCCAAAAATACTTCCTGAGAAAGTTCTGGTGACTACCTCCATGGTCTGGCTCTCAGTGTGTGAAGCATTTAAGCCTCATTAGAACATAAATTATCCTGCTCTGGTGTCATACCATATTGATACTATGGAGATAGCCATCAATTTGATCCAACAGCTTTAAGGAGAAAAGAAAAAGAAGAAACTGCGCAGAAATTGAAGGGGTTTTGTAGATGTGCTCTTCAGGCACACACAAGCGCTAGCGATGACTTGTGAAACAATTGGCAGCAGACTTGTTTTAAGCACTGAACTGTTGTTGGATTCTTAGATATTAATCAGGAACATGAAATTAAAGGAATGTGGAATTTAGTGCTGAACGTCATTCTTGCCTCAAAGAAACCAAAAGGAAAAACAGCTGCTGGTCAGGATGGTAGGAAGCGTTTGTCATAAAGCTTATAAATTCATCTTTGAGTGCACCATGTACCAGTGATTCTGATCTATCACATAATCATTCATTATGAATGATTAAAACAAGTATTGTGGTTTTTTTTATCAGAGAGCAGAAAGTAGCAATTAAGGCATAGAGTACAATTAAATATTGACATGCAGGAAAAAAAACTGGCTAGGAAAAAGACTGCTGCTAGCTGGCTAAGGCAAGAAATTTCAAATACCTATTGAGAGTTTTTCTCGAGTGAGAGAAAGCAAGAAAATAATTTTAAATGTCTGAGGAAACTCCCAACAGACTTGACCCCCAAGAAGGCCCCCTAGGAAACTCATAGTGAATGTTGGGCTATCAAGTGTTGAATAAATTCAGATTATTTCATGGGAATTATTAAAATAGACATGCTAAAAGGCTAGAGAATAGGGAATCCAATACTCCATCACCTAATTTGGCAAAAATGGAGACAGTCACTGGGAAAGGTGCATTCATCCAAGAACTGAAAACTGGAAAATGATCAAGAAGTCTCAACAGCCAAGTTAGCACATGAGCTAACCATTTACTCAGATTCGATTATTGCTAATAACTGCCTAGTAAATGCCAGAAACTGTGTCTTGGACAGTAAGCTTGTGGAAAACCCTAAAGGGTCTTGGGTTTGCAGATGGCAAGCAATAGTTTTTTAAGTGATCTTCCCCTCTAGAGATCAAAATACTTACTAGTGTTTTACATTTACATTTACTCAGGCAAAAAATATGAAAAATGCTTGAAACTTGCTTCAGGGTGTTCTCACCTGCTGTTAAAGAAATCAATTGTTATTCCACTTCAATTTTTTTCTGATGAGCAACAAACAGTGTAACAGAAAATCCATTGCAAAATGCAAAAGGACAGATGTAGTAGATACTGATAAGGAAAGGATGGTGGGATGATCTTACGGGATTTTCTTTTAATTAATTCCAATTACCGTTGAATGTACAAAACTCAAATGGCCCAAGAGATTTCTTAGTCAGAAATGAGTTCTTAAAGAAAAGGTAAAAATTACACTGCACATCATAAAACTAACAAAAAAATTCAAGGATACTGGGAATACATGCCCCTAAGCAAGAAGATACATAACCAATCCTGCATAACAGTGAATCTGCAGAAAAGGTTTTGCAGTAATTAACTGTTGTTTTCGATACTAAAGTAAGTGTTACTTTATTTTCCAGAGTGGAGGTTGAATGCAAGTGGAAATGGAGAAAATAAAAACATGAAGAAAAATTAATACTACTATTGTGTTATCACTGACTATGTGGCAATTTATGTGTGAATGGAGTTGTATACTTCCTATTCAAAAGATTTATGGCTACCCTATCTCTCACTTAACCTTTTTACTGTATTTGTGTCTAGAAAAGAATTGAAGTGCATCCATGTAAGCTGAAGGCACCAGTGTGAAGCTGTATCAAAGACAATGAGTGCCTCCTTGCTGTCAGGTGACTCCTGTAACCCAGAAGTTTTCTCACCCTTGCAGAGACTCCTCCATGTGCTCTCTTCCCAAGGATGCTGTAAGGATCTGTTTAGAGTCAGAACATATGTGCAGTGGCCTCCTAACACTGTAACAGCCAATAACTTGTGAGGGCTTTAGCAGCAGTGCAGGCTGGTGGCCTGAATTCCTGTCCAGCTCGGAAGTTGGCAAGTACTTGCTTATAGCTTAGGAACTTCAACAGTTTTCCAAATTTCTTTCCAATAAGAGCTAAATGCACTGAAAATAAATGAATCCCCAGAGACCTCTGGTTGCTGTTATTATATTATGATATTCTTTCTGTTGGCTTTAGGACCCCAATGAGATACAAGCACAAGAAGAATATCTTAACAAAACCAGAAAGCTCTGTCTGAATTATGGGCTGAGAAAAAAACCATGCATTTAAGTTCAACTGCTCCAAGTAAGCCTAAGTGCCATTGTGTTCCCCTACCACACTACCCAGCTTCCACTGGAAGAAGCGCCAGGCAGATGTCCGGACAGAGAGGGGTGTGGTCCGAGAGACACCACACACCCTCTCTGAACAACCAAAGAATTCATTTAGTGGTGTTATTGGCTTGAAGTTCAGATGCTTTCAGATATTCCAGTAATACACAGAGAGTCCACCAGCCTCTACCATTCTGCACTGAACACTTGACATTATATGATAACCACAGAAGGGAGCCTAAGATTGTTACTTTCGTAAGCAGTGCACAGAAGCAGAGCAAGCCTGAATCCCATCTTGTTTTGTACCATATAGGATAAACTGTCAATAAAAGTCCAAAAGGGATCCTTTTAATTTGATAGAAGTAAATGATCCCCTAGAATACTACGTAATTTCCTAAAGAGAAGCAAAATTAATTCAGACTGCTTGAATTAGACAATACCTACAGAATCTAATCCAGTACAGATTCACAGTACTTGAGGGAAAAGTGGAGTAAAATGACTAAGTGAAGGGATGTATATAGAAAGGCCACATGGGAAAACTTTACTGTGCAGTATTTATTACACTGCCTAAGAAAATTTCAGGAGATAAAAACTGAGAAAATAATTAATGTGATATGTATAAATTTTAAAAAGTCCATATGTAAGTTGCACATACAAATTCTAATTTCCTCACTAGTAAAACTGGGAGAATCTTCAAATTTTGGTTCCCCAAAATATTTTGATGCTTTATATTTTATTTAATTCTGAACCAAAATCAAGTAAAACTATTTTCAAGTTTTCTGCTAAATTAAAACAATATGAATTCTAAAAGAAATCTCAAATTTTGTAACTACTAAAAATATTTTTGTCATTTTAAAATCACTTTATTTAATATACATTATGAACTAGATTACATCCTCTAGTTATCCATAGGAGCAGGAGTCTGACCCAGAGGATTATTTATATTTTCAATATAAAAATATTGAAAATAAAGCATCAATATTAGATTTTTGTTCAATAATATGATATTATGTTTATTTCTGAAATTGTAAGTTCTACAACAGAACTTTTTCCCAAAGAAATTTTTACTGAACTGAACCTGGTCTTATTTTTAAGCATTTAAAACTCTCTTTTTATTAGTGTTTTTCAAAAACTGTTAAAAAAAAAATCCTTTTGTCTGCCAGGCTGATAACACCGTGCTGAAAACCACACTAGGAATGTCATTGAAATCCAAGCCACTCATCAGGGACTCAGGGGAAGGAGCTCCATCAAGAACTTTGATCAGATAGAGAATGAAAAAAAAATGAGAAGTTATTTAGATTGGAGTAAATTTTTTTTAGTTGGCAAAGGGAAAATAGTGTGCTTGAAGTAATGTCATCTTTAATTTGATAACGTTTTTACTTTACTGTAATCCTATTTGAAGTATCAACATTAACTTGATTGGCAGAAGTGCTGTATGACTTGGAATAAACCCCAGTAAAAGTTTTTATTCCTATCTGAGGTGCTCCAAATTCTGAATGAGGTCCTCTCAGCTGAAAACTTTCATTCCTTAGAAACATCATCACATGCCTATTACCTCTTAACATCACATCAAGTCAAAACTTCAGAGAGACAGACAGCAGCATTCTGGCCTCATTTCACTCTAATCTCAGTAACTGATCTGAATGAAAATCTAAATCAGGGGAAATAATACTTAACTAACTGAGTAAAAAGTATTTTTGAAAGGAACAGATATGACAAAAGGTAGCTCATAAGAGACTGAGGGACCATACCACATCACTGTAGGAAGAATTATCTATTTAGGTCAATAGGAAGTAGTATTTGAAATCTGACTCTTGTATGAATCGTACAGCTATTGCACATTTTTCACCTTACCATTTTGTATTCTTTCCAGCTTTTCTGAAAATCCAGACTTCCATCTTCTCGGTGTTGTATAACTGTCCATCCTCCTCCAGCAATTTCCATATTGCAAAAGACCTACATAGTAAATAAAAAAGAAAAATTAAAAAAAAAAGCCAAACTAAAAAAAAACCCCAAGCATTGGAATTGTGGCATCTTAGTGGGGGGTAAAGTATTTGTGAATATCAGTATTAAGGAAGGATGTTTTCCCATGCACACATGCCCTGTACCCTCAATGATATCCTCAGTCATTTGATGACAACCAGTTCTCTCCTTATGTTTAATGTAATCCTCCCAGCAATCTCTCCTTTCAGGACAACACCAAGAGCATCACCCCATCATCCCCCTCTGCTTCTTCAGCTTTCCCCTTCATATTCCCTCCATGCTCTTTTTTCTATTTTCTATTTTCTCTGCAGGGTCCCTGACACCACTCCCTTAATCAAGAGCAATTCTTTCAGTGCTGAAAATGCTTCATATAGCTTTTAGCAGAGTGTCATTTGGTCTCAGAGGGAATCTTGAGATTTCTTACAGAAAACATTCATCCTAGGAGTCTGAAATGTAGCACAGATGAGATTATTCTGTTTTCCTTTGAATTGTAATATTACCTACAGTGTCCCAGGCAGTGTCTGAAAATAAGACAGGTGACCTCAGAGCAAGGTGCCTGATACTGACAGAGAACATAGATAGAAACAGGCTCAAGAGATGAGGTCTGTGGGACAAGTTCAGAGATTAAAATCTATACTGAATATGTAAGATCATACCCTGTCACCGTTGCACTAAGAAAATTATAACCTAGATACTAAAGATTCTGTGTATAAAGGGTAATGAAATAATTTGACAATTTTGTTGACCCTTGATATTAGAATATTGTGTAAACTGAAATCTGTTACTGATCTTAAATAATCCATATAATAATAAAATGGATATTAACTTTAAATTAACCTCATTCTTTTTCATCATCCTACCAAAAATATAGAAGATAAATGATGAGAGAATTAAAATACTGCTTGTGCATTTGCTTTTCTTGGTATGTGACAAGCGGTAATAATTTTTGTTCCTATTTGTGTAGGACACTTGATTTTAAGATCTAAGTTTCTTAGGCCTACTCATTCAAGCAAATTTTCTTGATTTCATTCCCCTGTACTCATCCATGCCATACTGACACTGCAACTATGCTAAATTTTATTTGTCTGTGCTTTTAAAAGCTGTATTCTGCCCTTTACATTAAAAGTTGGTATGCAAGAGTGTTGAAGAGGTTTAGTTTTTGGCACTCACATCAGCAAGAGTCAATCCATTAAGTACTGGTTGGCAATTTAAAGCTTTATAATTTCTTTGAAAAACTGGAGGTTATTATCCAACACAGTTAAATAAAAATTTGTCCTTCAGTTGACTTGGGAACCATATTCTACCCTCAGGAAAAGCCATTCTAAATTTCTCCTACTCATAAGAACTGTCATAGTAAAAATATGCAATTGGTTTTTTTTTAATTTGCACCAGGCATGCCAAATGAAGTCGCTGTGAAAGTGCAGGAAGGAAATAGAATACCAGGACAAACATGAACTCGATTCAGGGTAACCACAAGAAAACCCACAATATTCTAGGCAAATATTTTGGCCCTATTCCTTCTTTAGGGAAGCCACTGTGAGTCAAAACATTTATCTACAGGATTTAATATCTTTAGTCTGATTTACGGTGAAAATTTCTAAAAGATGGATTTGCTTTCTTAGAAGTCATTTCAAGCTCCCATGAATCCACTGCCAATTTTTAAAGCATTAAATCCTTGGCTGTATAATGACTACTCATTTTAAAGACACAGGCAAATTCTGGGATGTTCATACTACAGTATAGTGAAATACCTATAAAAAGACTGAAGTTTTCTGAATAATATATCAAACTGAAAAAGAAAACTGCACGGTGAAGAAAAGATTTGTCAGCAGCACATCTTTCACTTGCCATCATTGTGTGGTCTGGCACTTTCCACAGTGGTAGAGACAAACACCTGTCCATATTAACAGGAGCTCCAAGGTGATTATAGATGTTACTGCACATAGCTCTAGCCTTGTCTGAGCTCTAGCCAGAAAAGATCAAGGCACTCAGCCATTTAACACCATTTAATGTGTTCTGATACTTAACCCTCTATTAGAAAAGAAAAGGCTGAAAAAGAAATTACTGAATTTGTATGCATTATAGATTCTGATTTTATAAAAATAAAATAACCTGACTTAGAATAAAAGACCATCCAAAATATTGCACTCTTGCTCTCCCTTAAATGCATGGGTAAAAATTCTCAAGCTCCTAAAAGGCAAATATGGCTTATTTCTACTTATTTAAGCTTTATGGACTAAATTATTGAAAATTTTATAATTAGCATTCAGAGATAAGCTCAGTTTTAAAGTAAATAGAAGATATGAAATTTCTACAAATTGCATTTTAAGTGCATGCACACTAAGACCCCACAGGTCTAGCTCATTGGCATGGAGCAAAAAGCTCAAGACCAGACCTTTGAGATTCTGGCAATGTGTCTCTGCTGTGCAGAAACAGTCTGATGACTACCATGTTGGAGGACAGTTTCCCCAGTACAGAGGGGTAGCCTACATGTAATGGGTTAAAATTCCACCAATTATACTCAGAGAGAGCATCAGCACCAATTGAGTGGGAAGCCCTCAAGAAGAAAGTAAAGGGGGACGAGTGACGACCACAGCCATAGCAATTGTTCTTGCAGAACCAGAAAGGCAGAGACACAGGGAGCCCAGCAGCAGTGGATAACTTCACATTTTCACTGGAGTGCACCCAGAGGTTGGTAACAGCCACGTTTGTGAGGGCATTAGGGCAGACAGTGGGCGAGTCAATGCATTGATCCAAGGGGATATGCAGAGGTTCTGTTTGCAGTCAGACCAATCACACCTGGCCTACTTTGGCTCCCAAAGGTGACTTGGCTCTTTCAACTGCAAAACGGGGACAACCTCACTTTCACTGCTCCCTTGCTCATCAGAAGACTTGCTTCCCCTGTAGTTCACCCTGACTTTGATGAGGACTGAGAGGATTCCTCTTGCCTTTTCTTTCACTCGGAATAATCATTTGTCCACATTATCAGGCACTGCACATACATACATACATATTGGCCAGAATAAGCCAATTAACTAGCTTAATAGTTTAATTCTATATTTTTCTCTTTCTACATTAAAAATATAGAATATTATTAAGATATTTTAAACAGATATTAAACATTATTTTTTGAGAAAGGGCTTGAAGACTTATGAACTATATTAATGAACCGTTGAAGGTAGGAAAAAGAAACAAAAATTGCAGTCTAAAGCATATGTTAGCATACAAAAATGAGGTGTATAAATGGTATGGAGCTGTAATCATGAAGGATTTTTTAATGAATATATGAGTGTAAAACTAACAAAACACTAAAACTGAGGGTAACATTTGTATTTATGACAAAGGTATTTCCCATTGAATATCAGGATTCTAGTAAGTATCCCTTAGAAAATATAAAATGAAATTAAGGTATATTTTATAACCTAATATATAAAATTGTTATGAATGAGATAGTTGCCTGTGACTGTGAGTAATACAGAAGATAATAATATATTAGGGCTCCTAAGACATGTCAGAACTGTGCATTCCATTGTGGTAATCCAGATAACTAAGCTGGCTTTAAACAAGCAAGTCTGTCTCCATGGAGTACCTATCAGGATATTACAGCAATCTGACTGTGTCTGCATGGTGCTACCTCTGAGATAATTAATGCATTGATGGGATTTTGAAGCTATCTCAGCTGGAGTTAGTTCAGTTATCTGAGCAGCTCTACTTTACAGCTTGTTTAAATGACCTTAATGTCTAAAAATCACCTGTTAAAGCAATCACTCCTCACTTGACTAACCTATACATGCCTGGGATCAGGTCTTGCTGTCTTATTGCTAGGGCAAGACAGAAACGGGTGTATCAGAAATGCCCTCAACAGACAGAAAAACACGCTCCTGCCTTTTCTTGCTAAAACAGGAACCCTCCAGGAAAACATAGCATAATTATATCAGCTGAGTTGTGATAACTGAGTTGATTAGTAGCATCATCTGTAATTGGGGGTATAGTGGAACACAGGATGGCTTCCATTGTGTCACTGTCCTTATACTGCCAGTGAAGTGGGTTTGAGGTAAATATACCAGAAGCATCAGTGTCACAGTGTTTTCAGGTAACTATTGTTTTTAATTGCAGTGCAGCTTCTGGTCATGGTTTATGAACTTCAGTAAGGCTAAGAAAACTACTGCCAATTGGTACATGTGATTTGGACATAGAGGTTACATCTCTTTTTGAGTGGAGTAGCATATACAGAATTTCTTTTATTCTTGTCCTGCTCAGTAATGCCTTCAGGGATATCTGCCTTTTATGTCATGTCAATTATTTTCCATTCACATTCACCAGAATTATGTTGATCTTGGCCCATAAAACTCTCCCACCCCAACTCTACTCGTGGCTTAATGAACTATAATTCCTTGTTAAACTACAACATCTTAATGTTTACAGGCTTCCAAAGGCCTTTTGTAATACCAAACTCCACTTAGGAATAAGGTTGGCATATCTTAATATGATCATAATATTACTATAAACAATAATATTGGTAATATTTTTACAGTCTTTTTCTGTTTGCAGGGTCACCATTTTACAGCACTAGGAATAAATTCACTAGACAGAAGTGGTTCCCTCCCTCCTGTCTGGCCCACTTTACAGCCACCACTGTATTTCCCAGGTAATCAGCCCTTAGTCTTGGTGGCTGCTCCCAAGAGTGCCCTGTCAGAGGGACAGCCAACATTCCTCCACTGATAAGTGGGGTTTAGGTTATCCTCTCATGTTCCTAGCCTCAGCTGACTCAGTTACCTTAGCAACAAAAGCCTGGCAAAAAATAGTCTTTTGTATAGACTAATGTTTAATTTGCATAAAAAAATCCCCTACCAAGCCTCCTTTTTGAGAAGGATGGGATTATACATGCTTCATCATTTCAAGCAGTGCTAGCACTCAGCATGTTGTGTTCTTTACAGCCAAAACCATTTTCCCTGTCCCCTACAAGAGAAACAGAATTTTTTAAATCCTTATCTTTAAAAACTACTCATTCTGCCATTTATTTCCTCATGCTACCAGATAATCCCCTAGATCAGCTTCCTCATTATCACACTTTACAAATTCACTTCTAAATTTTATTGCAGATTTATTTGCAGCCATAGTCTGATTCAACTGAGCTTGCCAAGGGGGAGGAAGTGAGTCAACTGTTGAGTGTACGTTGGAACTTAGGAAGGGTTTTCTGCAAGTGGGAAAGAAGAATGTCTGGAATAATAGAGTTAATCATTTTCTCAGTCTGTTGTACCTTTTAAAGACCAAATATAAGACAAGTTTTTTATACCAGTACAATATTTTCTGGAATGATAACTTCAATAAAGGCTCAAAACACTCCTTTCAGTTCAGAGCAATATTGTATTAACAAACAAGAAAATAAACCCAGTCTTTACCTTTTTAGGATCTGACACATTGTTAATATAAATAGTGTAGACCCCACTTTTGTTAAAACCAGATTGGTATACATCTGCACAGTCTCTGAATGGCTTTTCTTCTTCCTTTTTTGCACTCTTTAGTAAAACTGCAAAACAAAAAACATGGTAAGTTACAACAACGGTCTTAAGCATTTCTGTATCTAGGAAGACCAATTGTGCACACTGCATCCCTTTTAAAAATAAACACTAATGTACTGTGTTTCTTACACAGTTCATGCATTTGGCAAATTCTAGTAAAGAACTAGTATGAAGGTTTCAGACAGAGGGCAGAGTAGGCACCAGAAGAAGTCATGGTACAAATAGCTAAACAGAGCATCCTGTCTGCTGAGAGGTAACACAGCATCTTCCTTCTGAGTGCAAAGGTCTTTCCCAATACAGCTACTGCCTCCAACTAAAGCTGTACTTGTGAGGTTGACAAAGTATGCCCCAGAGATGGCATATGAAGATGGAAAACATGTTCAGTGTTCTAATCTGACACAGATGCTCACCTAAGACAGCAATGCTGAAAGGACAGAGTTTGTGCTCTTCATGAAGTAATGACTTTTGAGGAGCTTAGGAGCTTGGGACAAGGCAGTTACTTGCTTAAATTTATTTTTGGAAGAGAATAATTTAGTTCTTTTTATATTTACATTCATAAAGATTGCTAAATACAATAAAAGAAAAAAACACTGCTACTGAAGTCAGGTGTCTAGAGGCAGGATTTATAGAATTCATTTTGGCTCAGCACAGGGAAACAGTTAACGTTATAACACCAGTGCAGATCTTGATCCTGTATATTACAGGCAGACCAAATATATATGAGTCTGGGCTGAGAAATCAGTAGTGCAAGATGTTGAGAATCCCACCCTTGAACGACCAGGAAATTCCCTGTAGAAGGAGTAACATCTGAGAGTGTTCTTCACTTTCACAAAAAGTAGCATGACCCCACACAATAGTGAAGGATATAATTTCTTTCCAACAACATATTTTAAGCACATCAGTATTCCCATGGAAATCCATCTGTCCACTCAGATTCTTAAACACGTCCTTAAGTGACGTGCAGGGTTTGGGCCAGCACTTCATAAATCCCGTCAATAAGGATACAATATTTAAGTCTTCCAGACACACTTATCCTCTGGTGAAAAATACTTCTTTTTCATTTCTGGCTTGAAAGTGTGAGTTATAGATAAAAAAGGGACTATGTCTCATTCACTCTGAGTGAAGTGGCCTCTGCAGCAAAACTGATGCTGATGTGCAACAAGGCAAAGGCTTTGCACAACATGTGGGCCGGAGGTGGTGAGAACAATGCCTAGAGTGTGCAGTTGGAAATAGTATCTTCTCTTTGAACGCCTCAAAGCAGTATTTTAGGATGGCAAATTCCTGCCAGAGCACTTAGTATTAAGACTTCAGAAATTCAGTATTAATACTTCAGACTTAATTAATCCACAGACCGGCAAATTGATGTAAAAAAAAGGTTAAACATTTTACCTCAGTTATTCCGTGAAAAGGTAAAAATAGAAATAGTGAGAAATCCAGTCCTGACTGTGAGACTATACTGCTCCCTAGGCAGGCATTTTGCACAAAAATGATATTATTCTTTCCCTTTTATGTGTTTTATACTATTATTTTAAAATTTTATTTTAAGAAACAAAAATCCCTTACTTCTCCCCTTACATGTACTTGCTTAATGTTTATTTTTTTTTCAGCAGCATCAACAAAAATTAAACCTAATATATATATTTTCATATTAAATTTGATTAGGAAATCAATGGCTTTGAAACTTTACCACATTTGGAAAAGGTAGTGCTGGCAATGCTGCAGATTACACACTTCCCTGTGAGATGGTAGGGAATGAGGTCCTTAGCAAGGTGCACATCAATTGTGCACTCTCTCAAAAGTGACTTTTTTCAGCTAAGACATAGAACTGAGTTCCTCCTGATTTGTTTTAATTAAAGACTTCATGGTACTTTCTGTAAGCAGATGGTCTTAGTATCTGTGGCCAAAGTCCAACCTGAATAATTACTTGGGGCTGGAGCCAAAGCCTAGAGGAGTTAAAGCAAAGCCTCTCATTGATTTCAGAGGGCTTTAGAAAAGATCCATTCTTTCTGGCCTGAACTTCTCTAATGCTGTTGTTTCAACTGGAGACATAAGTCTCTCCTGTCTAAAAATTTTATTTAGCGGTGCAAAGGCACTGCTCATTTCCTTCAGTCTTAAAACACTTATATTTTATTAGCTGTATGCAGCGAGGTTATTTTACCTCTTACATGAGTGTTATACACACATTGAAAACTACTTGGAAATAACTACTAAGATTCAATGAAGAAAATTTGAATTTGGGTCCTTTGTAACTGAAACTTAGACAAAAAAATCATGAGTATGTTCTAAAGCTTATATCATTAAAATTTTAAACAAGGTAAGATTTTAATATCAGAAAAAAAGCTTTGGTAATTTTATAAAAAATTGATCTCTAGGAATCATCCTTAGAACTATATTATCTTCTCATGCTTAAAAACTAGAAGAAACACAAATAAAGGGATGTTTGTCTGAGAGATTAAGTTGAAAAAGACAGATAAGTGTCATAGATATGGCCATCTTTCCTCTTAGAATCAGACAGCTGAAGTAGCTGAGATCTCACAAAGAGCAAACGTGTAATTTCCTAAAAATTAAGCAATGCAATACCCATTTCGGGTTTTGTGCACTGGGGTTTTATTCCACTGTAGCCAGGAGAAGATGGTTTTCCTTGGGTGCCTCTCACCCCTCTCTCAGGAGTTGGTCCTCCCCTTCACCTCTCTCTCAGAAGCTGCTGCTCCCACTGGAAGAAAAACCCAGCTCCTTCACAAGGACCTGTACTATTACAGATTACAGCACAGTATATTAAGCATGACTAGCTAAAGTTTAGGTTTTCTTAATACATCACACTGTAATTTGCAAGAATGGCCCAAACTTGACAGAAAATTAATACTCAGGAATGATACTGTAATGTGCTTTTAGCACAAAATATGTTTTCTCTAAGGTTTGCTGTTGTTTTTCTAACTTAATATTCCATACACTTTCCAAATTACTTCTACGTACTATAGCTCTAGACTATTTTTTTCTACAACATAACATAGACCTTAAATCCTTTATACATTAAGTCCCTGAATGATGTAATGGCTCACATATAGTAGATGTGTAAGTAATTTTTTTTAAAAGTAAGAAAGTTCAAATAAATTAGTTCTACAACCAAATATGTAACCATAAAATTCCTTTGTCAGCTTCAAGTTATTGACTTTACACAAACTTCTTATGTTAGTTTAGCTGTTTTCAAATACAATGCTTATGACCGAGTTTTATGTACCTGAAGAAAAAGATAAGTGTATGTCAAGCAAAATAATATTATCATTTTGTAAACCTGAATGCTTAGCCAAGATTTGGAACCCTGGAGGGTTTCTTGATTGCCTTCTCTGGCTGAATAAACTGGTGAGGAAGTCATGCTCCTTTAAAGCAATGATGCCTGTATGGAAAGCCTTGTTTTTCTGAACTGAAGGAGAACCTAAAAGAATTTTTAGGTTCCAGAAGTCTTCTGGGTAATTTTTAGGCCAATAACTTTCTCCTTGGGCTATGCTATCTGATGGGAAATATTTTTTCAGTTATCGGTCCTTCAGCTGTTCCTTTTCTTTGGTGCCCTAGATGATGACTGGAGTGCAGACAGTACAGGAAGTGCGATCTTTAACTGCCCAGGCCCTGTGGATGAACAGGAACCCAAATCAATGAGGTCTCTGTTAATCCAGAGGCTGTGCAGCACCAGGGCTGAGCAGCTGTTCTGCTGCTCCTGCTCCCAGAATATCAACCCTCAGCAGAAAGCCAGGGTCAGCCCCTAAGGCTGTAGCCCCTGTAGTTTTATTAGAATGGCTCACCTTTGCTTGCAAGTGAGAGAGCTCAGACATATGGGGCTTTTCCCCAAATCCATAGTCAGGGAAATTTAACTGATTGATAGTTATGTGTGCCCTATGCAGAGTGCTACCAGTTGTAAAATTAAATCAATAGTTGGTAAGTTTATTTCCTAACAGGTATCACAAATGGAGTATGCTTGCTTTTCTTCCCAGGTTTAAAGAAATACCAACTGACTATTTAACTTCTATTTCAGAAGCTTTCAGCTTTCCTCTAGGAATATGAAACTGAAAGCATATAATATCTCTTTATCCTAGCTGTACAAAAATTATATAATTTCATCTCAATTAGGAAAAAAAATAAAATAATCTACTTGATTTTTTACTTTATTAAACTGAGGTTTTTGGTTGCTTTTGAGAAAATTGTCTCATTGCTTTTCAGGTCTCCATCAGATATCTGGTGAATAAATGCACAGCTTGGCTATAAGCAATAAAGAATGTTAAAATGCAGTTCCTTAAGTTGAATGAATCAATAAATCACAATCATACTTCCTAAATTATCTGAGATCTGAACTGCTAGTTTTGTGAAATCAGTTGAGACTGAACTAACCACTAGTCTCTTATGTCCTTTAGCAATATTGACAACAAATGAAAAACAGCTGTTTGTTTTTTTGCATGATAGTGACTTATTTGGACAGATATGCAGAGATGTCTTTAGAGTCTGAGTGACTTATATTTTCATTGTTTCCATGTTCTATTTACATAAATCTAATTTTCTTATAGAATAGAAGCACCAAAAAGGCACTTAAAAATCATTCATGCTTTTGGAGTCAGAAAGAAGTTTTTCTCCATATCTTATTGACATATATAATACAATAAATCTTAGCTGTGCTATCAAAAGCTTCTGAGGTAAAAATGCATGTCCCCTGTAGAGCAACTCCTAAAAAATCTAAAAGGAGAAGGTTGCAAATTTATGGTTTTTACCTAAAGCTGCTACATTTCAGGACAGGGTCATACAAGGACGGCCAAATGGTGGTTTCTGTCCAGATCCTGACTGCAAATAAATTTTGCCTTGATCTTGTCATTCTTCCAGACTCATTGTGGGGAATCCTGCATTTCTGTAGGTGACCCTGTGTCTCTGACCTCTTTCCCAGCCATTTGGGTGCAGCTGCTGTGCACCAACAAAATTCCAGTTACAACAGCAAATAGTGGCTGGCTTGTGAAGAATCAAATAATCAAATCCAGAACAGTTTGTTAATGTTATCCAAAGGATGTAACTCAAACTGATACCCAGTGAGGAGGCCTGGAACACTGCCCCCATGTTCCCTGACTCAGCAGCAGGAACCACAAACAGATCTGACAGAATAAGGTGAATATTTTTTTTTTGTTTTGAGGAGGAAAAATATGCAAAGACTTAAGTTTTTGCTGACTTATAGCCAGAGGTATAGTCTGCTGTTTCAGTGTCCTTGTGTTGCATATACCAACCTCCACTTGAGAACAAACATTAAACTGCAACCTAATAGCCGACTCTGACACCTGATGTCACCTGCAATAAGACAGCCCTGTGACAACACCACGGTGTTGCAAATGCTACACAAACCAAAGGAAAAAGCACAAACCTGAAGGCTGATTTCAATTCAGTTATGCTCTCCAGACAAATACACTGGAAATGATACTGAATGAACTGAAATGATAGCTATGCAAGAGCACACTTGAGTCACTTAAAATGGACTTGAAAGCACATTTTCATTCAAGAACATATTACACACTGTTTTCCTTCCACAAAACATGTTTCTGGATTATTACAGCTACCACTGTCACTCAATATAACCAATGCAAAAAAAAATATTAGAAAATTACAGTCCACTGAGGTGAATATAATAAAAAAAAATTCAGTTACTTATACTTGATAAAAAATCAGGAGCTTTTTATGCATCTAGCTGGTCAACTAAAAGTTTTAAATATGAATTTAAATGTAGTTACTACCCAATTCTAATTGTTATAAAGACAAACTATCACTGATTCAAAACTTTCTCCAATGTTAACTTTATTTCCTACTTTTATTAGCTCTATGTTTTATTTTCATTTCCATAAAGTCTGAAAATCTTAAAAAACCAAAACAAAATGAGTTGATATTAGTATGAAAGCTGCTTCTGTATGTATTGGTGCCCAGCAGTCTTCTCAGATATGTCATGGTGCATGCTTGTCTACTCATGTTTGTTTACTAGGGAAGTGAAAGAAAGTTTAGGACTGGAGTTTGGACAAGGATTTTCCTTTCAACAAAATATGCATTCACCAAAATGCTTTTAAAGCTAATATTTCTTTGTGACATTGTTCTGAATCTGAAAAAAACAGCAGGCCAATGGCAAATTGGAAAGTTAATTTTGACATAATGGAACAAAATATTTTTGTTCTGGGAACTATTGCTCCATAATCAAGTTTATAGATTATAAATCTGCAGATTCTAGTGTATGAAACTGTATTGTCAAGGCCCCCATTACTCCCAAATGATGTTATAAGACTAGATACCTCAGATTACATTACTGCTGCAGCTTCTCCAGTGTCCCATCTCAACCATCAGGGCCCTAGAAGTCATGGGGCTTCCTCACTAGACTTGATCTTTCAACCATTATCTTCTGGTTTTTTCTTCTTATACTCTCATAATTATTTATTTTCTTATGATTTTCTTTTCCTTTAGGACTTTTCTCCTCAGGAGGGCCCTAAGATTTTGCAAGAGCTAAAACCTGGCCAGAAAAAAGTCTTCAGTATGAACAGAGGTTCAAAACAGACAACTGGAGAACAGTATAAGCACAGGAAAACATATCCAGGAATTTACAGAATAAGTTCTTCTTCCACCAGCTGTAATATCTGTATCTAATAGGTTTTGAAAGAATTCTCTTCCATTAATTTCTCCAGTTAGCATTTTTGAAGCCATGTTAATTTTCATAATTCAGTGTCCCATATCAAGGAACTCCATACACATACCACGTGAAGGACGATTTCCCATTGCTAGCTTTTAACGATGTTCCAGCTGGTGACACTGCATTCTTAGGTGAAAGTGTCAGTAAATCTGCACCTATGTTCTACAAGCCACCTACAATTTCTGCTGCAATCTCCTTCTATTATCTTTTGCACCACCTGAAGTATCTGTCATAGGTTTAATTAATGGTATTTTACATATTCAGTCATCTGTCTTTGTAGATTTTTTTTTTTTTTGGTACTACGTGGGTTCCAGTTCTTTATACTATATATGAACACACCATAGATTAGGTGGTAAATTTTTTTATGATTTCCTGTCTATTCCTTTGTAACAATTTAAAAAATAATACTTTCATTTGGGCCATTAACTGGCAAGTAACACCTCCTGCATCTTTCATTCAAGATCTCCCTGGGAGCTTGCTTGAATTCATATGGGTGTTTTAGAAGGTGAGAGAAAATAAAACTCTAGAATTTCTTCCTTAGGCACATTCATTTGCTGAATAATGACAATAGAAAATGTTCGCCTTCACTAAAAGGTTCAGACTCTATGACAGTACAAGCATGTGTATAATACCCATGCACATTTTGAATGCCTAAGGGAGGACTTAGTCCTAACCCCAAACATGGCGCAATCACAGAATGTCACTTATAGGAGGAGTGCTGCTCTGGCTATATCTGTTGGCTGTGGACTGCTTCCATAGCCACAGAATGAATCAGCTAATAGAAGATCTTGTAAAAAGTGTTTAGATTCGTTGTAGGGGCAAAAGGGGGAGGCAAGGTTAGGGATTTTGTTTGGTTGCCTGGTTGTTTTGTTGTTTTGTTTCCTTGTTGGTTATACTAGTTGTTTATTCTGTGGGAACAACTCAATGATCTTGATTCCCCCCATGACCCTACAGTCCCTGGACTGGACATAGAAGTGGAAGGATTTTGTTTCCAAGGAAAAATGACAAAAGCAAAAATAGTCCCTTTGCTTGCAACCTCTAGGCCTTAATGGCTACGTGTATTGCCCTCCCTGCACGTGGGAGGCCCAAGGAGGTGCGTGAACCTCGCGTGAGTACAATCCAGAGTAACTACCAGGCCATGCTGAAATGCAATTAGGAGGGCTACAATGATTCTACTGGCCTAGGCATTAGTCCAGTACCAGATTTGTTAGGAGCACTAAAGTTCACTACATAGAAGAATTTGAGATCAATACTTTTAACATGGGTAGGAAATAGAAAAGGTGTAGTCAATTAGATGTCTCAGGTTAACATTTATAGAAATGTTTTAGCAGGTAATAGAACATTACTTTGCCCTCCCACACAGCCTCTAAGAGTCTGCAGTAAGAAAGGCAAAACAATTGCATAGTGAGAGCACTCAAGCTATCCAACTACTTATTAAATAAATCATTTAAAGCAGAATTTCCCTCCTGTAGGGCTGCAGGAATTAACTTGGTCTTGGAAAACAACATTAATGTAGAGAGGTTTCACCCTCTCCAGAGAATAATTATTTAATACCTAATAAATTATCTACAGTTATCAAGTTTGTTTCCCAATAAATCCCGCCTTACTGACTGGCAAGAAGAAGAATACTTCAAATCACTGTGCATTTGAAAGAAATCACTTAAGAATACCATAAAATGGTCCTCATTAGTGAGTTGCAATAGAATGCCTTACGACCCACATACAAAGAGATAAAGACACTTAATTATCCAGCTGCAGTATAGTTCCTTAAGAGTTTCTGCTTGAGACAGCAATTTTGTGAGTACTAGCTATTCACTGAGAGGACAACTAAAGGACTCTTTCACTAACTGCACAAGGAGATTAGGTTGCTGGCATTGTTTAATATTTCTAGTGTACATATTTCTTTAATTGATTTATATTTTTCCACACAGACACCCTAATGCGCACTTGATGTTTCCATCTGAACAACTGTATGCATTCAAAGAAATATTTTACTAACAAGCCTTTTGGGTGACAACAACAGTGCTGTTAGTTGGTTTATGTATGCTGATATTCTCTGTAATATCTTTGGTGTGAGTGAGTAATGCTAGTTTTACAAAACTGAGGGAAGAGGGATTTGGCACTGACCTATACTGTGGGAATGAGGGTAATTGATTTTAATATCAAAAATCAAGAATTTATATACACTTCCAGTATTAAGTTTTCAGTACAAATAAATATTGATCTCCTGCTGTGATCATCAAGTTAATAGGGATAAAATACCAGAATCCACAATTCTGTTTTGAAGAATTTAAATATTTTTACATTGACATAAATTTCAAATGCTGCACATTCAAATTTACTCATTTCCAAACTGATTCCCTATAAAACTACAGCCTATGTTGCTAATAATATAATTTGTTGTACTTTATTATAATGCATAACTTTGAAATTAAGGTATTCTTGCCTAAGCAGCATATGAAAATATTTTTACTTTTAAAACATGATGATTTGGAATTGACATATTTTAGTTTTAGGAAAAAAACCCACAGGTAGTTATCATATAAATATCAGCACTAACATCATTACCTTTTAACAGATAATATGGAGAAAAAGAGTTCTTGTACTTGTAAGTCACCTCATCATTAAACAACTCACTTGGACAGAAGTGAGTCCGTTGATCTAAAAGAAAACCAGACCCAAACTCTGAAATTGTTAGGTGAGTCAAATGAGACTGACCCCAAAAGCTTTCTAGCAGGGCTTTCTGAGCTTCTCTGACAATTGCATATCAATAAAGAGAGGCTTCAACAAAAACAGGAACTTACAGCACCCAAACAGAAAAAAACCAAAAAACACAAAAGCTGCTGCTGATGTTTAACTGAACATGGACACAACTGCACAAAATCAGATCAGCCTCTGACTGCAGCCCTGCAGCACTTTCCACTTAATTTGCTCAATAGGATCCAGCCACATAAGAGTAAGGGGATCCCTCTTCCCTGACACTCAGTGGAAAAGAAAGATTCAGCTTTTCTCCAGTTTTCAAATAGAAATAAGAGCAGATCACATAATGGAATGTATCTTTATTATAGTGAGCTTTATGAATTGCTGGTGAACATTTTCTGATAGTGAACTCTTGATCTCTTTTTAAACTAAAAGTATTTCTGTTATGCTTTAAGATATCTTAATAAAAATTAAAACCTCAAGCTTATAAAAAAATCTCATAAAACCTCTAAAGATGGAGGAAGTAGAGAGAAACTGCGAAAAATTGTTTTCCATAATCTTGAAATATAATGTCAAACTTAGCTGAAGTTACCTGCTTTGACATCTTTGGAGAAGTTAAAAAGTGTGGAAAACCAGATGATTTCAGTGCATTAAACTGGATTTTGTTTAAAGCTTTGGTATAGGCACTCTAACTTTGTCAAGTCTGAGGTTTTTAATTTATTCTTAACCAAGTACAATCCTGATCCACCTCAAACGTCCAGCTTTCAGCCAATGCTGGTCAGAATCTTCTGTGCACCTAACACAAAAGAAGATTCTTCTATGTTTTGAAAGTAAAATAATGAAGTGATTGATCCGACACACTCTAAGTTTCTGCCTCACCAGAATTATGAGACCAGATTATGTCTCATCATGTTGGAAAAAACCTTAATAATGTCAAGGATGAGGTACCAAGAGGAGGCATGGGTTTAAGGAATTGAATATTTATAGGAAAGTGGTATCAAAAAAATAACCAGCAGTCACCTCAAAATATGTCTTAGATGAGGACTGATATTATTCTTTCCAGGAACAGTAGAAAATTAATCTATATCTGTATCATTAAAACCTTGCTCTTCTACGCTGCTAAAATCTAGTAGATTTGAATATCCTCATTACTGTATTCCAATGTATGGCTGAATCAATATAATATAGAAATTTTGTCTCATCGAACATGATCAAAATACTAGTATTTAAAACTGCTGTTCTCTTTTTCTGTCCTGTGTTCCCACCGGGATTTTTTTTATTTGGTTTGGTTTTGGCTTTTTGTGGTTTTGGTTGGTTATNGGAGTTTCCACCGAGCCTGTAAACTTCAGGTCATTTCTTTGAACCTCTCAGTCTATTCTCACTCTTTTCACTTCAGAATAGATTTTTTACGTCACATCAACTTTGGACTACGATGTAGAATAGATTGATTATTGTTTTTTTTCTTTTTAATAAATTAATTGCTATGCCTTTAAAAAGCATGAATTCCATTCAAATAAACTTTTGGACATATTTAGTTTTCATACACACAAACTAGGACCCCTGTATCTTTTCTGAAATGCCAGACCCACTAACCATGT
>VXBU01015535.1:270466-292478 GCA_013400315.1 Bombycilla garrulus
GAAATACCCACTTCTGTATTCCTCTTTCAAAGTTTTTATAAGAAGCAGCTGAGGAAACTAAGTTTAGGGAAAATGTTGGTTTGGGTTTTTTTTCTTTGAATCATATTCAAGACTTTTAGAAAATCTTTTTAAGCTTAAAAACCTTGCTATATATCTCTGTATGAGAATAATGTATCTTTCATTTTGATATTGATTTTAAAACACTCCTGAGCTTTATTAGAACACTCCAGACACAGCCTTGCCAGGTTTCTTTGCCAAAAGGCCATAAAACATAATAAAGGATTTGCATTGCATCACAATGTTTCTCTACTGATATGAGAACAGCCTACTATGAAACATGTTATTTTGTTCAAAATGCTAAGGAAGTATATAATAGAATGAACAGAAGGGAACATTTAGAATGAACATGAGAGGGGGAAAAAGCCTTTTTTTTAAAAAAGTAGTCTATCAACACTGGCCAAAGCATGCAACACTTCCAAAGTAAGACATGTAATCCTCATGACTGGAGCAGTTTATTTTTATGCCACACAAGTTGCATGGGAATATATAGCAGAGAGAAAACCCATATTGCCTTGAGCTGAATAGTTTGATTGATCTAGTATGTCTTCTTCCTCTTAGAGAGAGCACTGGAAAATGATGCAGGTGACAAACTTTCAACTGGGGGGATGGAGTAGTTTTTTGCTGGTTCAATTTTGGTATTTTGCTTTTTATTTTTTAGTTTATGGCACTTAGAGAGCTAGAATGACAATAATCTATTATACTGAGCTCTTCAGACTTGTGATAACCTCTCAGAGAACTCTTTGATCCATGCTTCCACAATTGCTAAAGGACTATCACAACTCACACATCTACAGTTTCTCTGTGTTTATCCTGTACCTTTCTCAGAAGGATTATGTTTTCATTTCTGCATGACTTTGCTCTGTTTTTCATAGTTACCAATACATTCTTCCAAGTGTACCATTTCCATGTTTCACAGTGGTCTCTACCCATCTCCCTCTACCAGTTCTAGTGAAAGGAATTTTTCTTAAGACATTTTGCAGCGTCTTTGGCACTTGAAAACTAAAATTCTATCTGAATTTATCTCTGTTTCTGTAAGAAAACTGTTCACTAAGAAAGACATACTTGAGGAAAATTGTCCTATAGAGTCTTTGTTGAACCCTTCTTTTAAAGCATGTTATTTCTACCTATTTTGTTTGGAGCACCCACAAACAAACAAAACACAGCAAGACAGAAGAAAGAAAAATGATCACTTTTCATAAATAAAATATAATTCAAGAGAAGAGATTCATCTTTTGGATGTCTATAGGCACCATAAGAGCCTATATCCAAAATCATAAATATTATAACCCATACACATGCAAAAAACTCTGAATTACTTTCCTTTGGTTGGTAGTCTGTTCTCTCCATTGACTGAAGAGGAAGTCAAGAGTTGATGAGGTATAAACATCTGTAAAGATCCATGGTTGGCTGTCTTACTTCCAGCAGAAGGAGACAGATACTCAGAGGAACAAATCAGTATTTCTAGTGCAAAGGCAATGTAATTTTGGTCTGTATCTGCTTTTGCCAAGATATAAAAACTCAGTGATATTAAATTCAAAGAATCACATATAGCTGTTGGTACAAGGGTCAGCCTCAGTGCCTTCTGAACTTTACTTGACTTGTGGGTTCTCATCAGCTCTTCTCTCCTCAATTATAATGTCTTTTTCTTTCTTGGAATAAGACCATTATGTTTTGCTATTCAGGACTTAATTAACAAGAAATTTTCTAGTACTTCTAATGTTTTAAAATGCCACTTTCTTACCTCCTTCCTTGGAGCAGAGGGTGATCAGGGTGTGAACTGTATCCATCAATTCAAGCTGCTGTTTCTGCAGGACACTGTTATTGCTTGTTGCCTTGTTTAACTGCTTCTCTAGCTCCTGGATTATGTAGCTTTGTCTTGTGACTAAGCTTTGTAGATTCTCTTTTTCCTCCTTCAAAGTGGCCAACTCCTCTTTGTGCCTTTCTTCCATTTCCAGAATTCTGTGCTCAAGTAAACTAAAATGAAATAAAACAATTAGTAGGTATTATTTCATGCCAACACAGTTAATAATACAGAAACCAGAACATTTTTTTCAGTGTATAATTCACTACCTAAATCAATAATTCTAAAATATGTCACACCTAGTAATTCAGCCCACCGTGTTTCTCTGTCAAGTAGTCAGCCATAACTGATCTCTAAGACTGCATTTTGTGAAATTTGCATGTTGTAGTGCTTATAGGGTATGGAACTGCATATGTAGGTATTACTCTGATCTACACATATCTCTATGCACAAGCATAGGGCCACTAAAATTTTTGCATGTAAAAGCTCAGATACAAAAGCCTGAGATAGGCAGAGGAGGGAGAAGAGCAGGGCATTGAAGAGGACATGGTAATACGAATAGGTCAATATGATGAGACAAAAATCAGGGCAAACTGCTGAAGATATTGTGAAAGGCCTTGTCACTGAGTGGAAGATAAACATTATAAGTTATGGAGGACCATCAGTGTGCATAGAACCCACAATAAATGTACTTTTTGATGTGGTCTGTGAAGCCAGGATAAGATTTTCACATCAGATGAACAGTACCTGCTTTCACATTATGAACAGTACTGTTTGCCCAAAAGGTAAATTAGCAACTTGCATTTTAATGTAGGATTCCCTTGTCTTCCACGAGTCTACATACGTATGCCACTAACACTCCCTAGCCGTGTTTGTTTGTTCCACAAAAGGCTCCTCAGGCAGAAAACTTTTGGGCATCATGCTATATGAGCTGATTACATCAGTTTTTATAAAGAATTTTCCATTTATAGAAACACGGTCTCTGGAATAATATTCTTTTTCTAGTACTCCTTCTGTCTTGTGCTGGAAGTGTTCAATTTACCAAGAACAAAGGCATATCATATTACATCTAGAAATATAGTAGACTGAAAGGACAGCTAATATCTGTTGAACTTGAGCAACAAGCTTTTCCAGGACAGTGCTTTGATGCTGTGGTGGGAATTTAACAGAAAGAATGTATTAGTATAAGATAAAGAAATTAATTCAATCTCGCTGCTACTTTCTCATTGGGGTTTCTGTTGTATACACCAAAAGTTGTGTTTCTCATGCCCACAAACCAAGTGGTGGTTAAAAACTTGCCAAAAAACCGCTTCCTGCTCAAGTCAGTCTTAGGTTATATTTATTTACACTCTCCCTCTACCTTTGTTTTTACTTCTGGATAATAGATCAGTGGCAAAATGCCTGCATAATTTTGGGTCATTTAACCTAACAGAGGAATGTAATAAAATCCATATGGAGTTGCTTCTACTCTATATCATGAAGCTTTAATATGAGCTGCTAAGAGATGATAACAATGCGAAGATTAAATACAGGCACCAAAATTTGCTGCGCAAGCTAGAGTGAGATCAATTTTTTTTAAAAGAAGCAATTTCTTTTTCCCCCAAAATATTAGAAATGTGGAATTTACAAAGATCCTGAAGAAAATATACTTTGTAATATCAATATGTCTACCTCTGTGAAAACCAGAAGCATCTTTGGTATAGGGAGAAAAAAAGAAAAGATGTGACGGAAAATACATTTTCCTGGCGTTTCAAACACAAATGAGAATACATCTCATTTTAATAGGCTCAATTAGAAACAAAATAACAAAACTGAGGGGACTGAAATAAGATGGTAGAGGGTTAAATCCTTAAAAAAATATGGATTTTGAAGCCAAAAACTACAGATTATTTTAGCACCTTATCGGACCTGTGGCCGATTTTTCATCACTTGAACACCAATATTAAATATTATCGTCTAGATCCACATGGAATTTTTTTGAGAATATGTATGTGGAAGCCTTTGAATTTTTTATGCAGAAAGTGAGATGTAGTTTAGTTTGGCGGAAGTGGTTGAAAAATCTTCAGATGGATTTGGCTCCAGTCATAAAATATTGTCAAAGAAACCCATTTCCTTTTGAAATTTATCAGTTCTACCCACAGAGTAATTCTATTCATTAATAATTTTTCACAGAAGTTACTGAAATCCTGATTGTGACTCTGGATTTTAACTTTTCTGATAGACTAGTTACATCAGCGCACTTGGGATAGGAAAAAGGTGGCCTGGTCACAGTCTGTAATAGAATGGGTGCTAGGTGGGGCCACACACCACTCTGACATCTTACAGTTCCCCAAAATGTTGAGCACTTTCAATGCAAGAGAAGATGTAATTCAGGAAGATAGAATATAGCTTTATAGTAATACAGTAAGTACAGTAAAAAAGTTCCCTTTTTCTTCATCCATGTAGTACAGTACAATGTATTTCCTTATTTTCACAGTATCCTATCTGCATGTCCACAACTAAATAATTTCCATATCTGAATGATTTAATGTCAAAGAAAGGGCCTTTGATAGCCTCGGCCAATTTATGCATTGCATTATTTGTTTCCCACTGTGGCCTTCTTAAGGCCATAATGAATGAATCCAGGGGGATGACAACCTTATTTGTGACAGCACTGGCCATGTTGAGCAAGAAAAAAGAAGCTGACAATGTTTAGAGCTCCACAGTTCGGCATCTACAGAAACAGACAGGAAGCAGATGTTTTATTGCTTTAATAATAATACATCCTAATATTTCTGCGTGGTGTGTCCAACATGTGGTGAAAAGACGGAAGTGTCATAGTACTTGCTTCCTTTAGTTTTCTATGTAGATTAAAAGTCCTGTAATTATAAACTGCTAAACTATGCTATTTTCAGGAATGCATATATATTTATGCAATTAGCTTTCTATATCCATAAATCTGTATCAGGTAAAAGTAAGTCCTGAGGATAGGACAACTCCCTGTATTCCTGGGAGAAGTCCAAAACATTCATTTTTGGTTTACTATGAGACAATGAGAAAACTTTGGTCAAATCTCCACATGAACAGAAGCAAAGTCTTCACACAGATAGGGAATTTCTGAACTGGTCTGTTCCAAAAGGAAGAAATCCTTCAATAGCGTGAGAAAAGCTGCTCTTATGGCTTTTGACTCCAATATTGCCAGAATTATTCATTTTTATTGTTATATTAATATTTGATATAGATAATTAAAATTTAAAAAAAAATTCTAGGATGTTAAAAAAATCTTTAAACAGAATGAAAGAGATTAAGAAAAATATTTAGGGTTTCTTTAATCGTGTGGCAAGACCACTCTGTTGCCCCTTTTTTTGCAACATCAGACAACCTCAAACATTAGAAATAACTTTGCTGGGTGCTTAGTAAAAATATTTTCTCAAATTTTTAAAGAAGAATTGTGAAGACAGAGTTAAAATATTTTGAATAATTTTAATTAATGGCTATTGCTGACACAAAATATCAATGAAAAGGGAAAGAAGGCTATTTCTATATGAATCAGTCCAACATCCTCAAAAGGCTGACTGAAACATTATTTTATAACACTTTCTAGAAAAATGTTATGGCTTTTTTTATAGTGAGTTTCCTGTATTAATTTCCCATACATTTTAAATTCCTATACAAATCCTATATGTTTGAAATTTCTGTTTTTTTGAAAATACTACTAATCTAGACATATGAAGAATTCACAGGAACTACAATACAATAAAAATAAATCACGATTCACCAGAAGCATCATATAAATATACAAATATTTATTTATAAATATGCACACATAAACACATACATATTTGTTTTTAATATTTGGAGGCTTCACTTTGGGGAGATAAATCAGGCATTTGGGGAACAGAAGTAAGCTGTGAATAAATAAGTGTTGTTAACATGAATAAATATCCATTATTAATAATAATATTAAATATTACCCATTGGACAATGACACTTTGGAGTCATTGTCTAGGAGAATAGTAATTCAAAACCAAACACACATACACAGATCCCAAATCCAGACATATTTAATTTTTCTAAAGGTTAGCTATGTCTCAATGTCTAATGTAGTGTATGCGGTGGGCCTAGGAATCTATTTTCAGTGGTACAAATGATGTCTTGACTTTGTCAGGATATAAGCCTGTGGAATGACTCGGTGCAATGCCTCAGTGCCACTGTGCTATGTCCAGCTGATTCAAGAAAAAAACCTCTGCTAATGCTGGAGAGGGTAGAACACCCATACAGAACTAAAAGAATGACTTCTAGTGACTTCTGTTGTCATTTTGAAAGGTGATGAAGTAGAACTTGTAGAAAACACTCCGGTAGCTGTCCAAGGGGGAAGGAAAATCTAGTTTAGACAATCTGTCTTATAAGGTAGTTTAATCACTAATCCATTCCAGACCACAGAAGTTTAAGAGAGATTTTTTTTTTAAAATCTTTGTTTTCAGAATCCTCATTTTAGACATGTGAGAACAGGATATAGACCAGACCTTGGAGATGGATATTTTTTCATTAAAATTATCTTTTAAAAATATGATTTATTAAATATACAGATAAAGCATATAGTTTGTTGAGCTATTCATTCATTAAAGGCAAGTAACATCACACTAGACAAAAAGTTTTTTGGCCATATATATGTAGGTTTATTTTATTATACATGCATGGGAAGAAAAACGGATAGAGGATTTCAATGCTTATTTTGAGTGCAAGAACATTATTTTACCAAAGAAATCATGAGACAGTTTCTTTGTACTTCCTTTTAGAGGAGTGAAATTTTCCCTATGTTGTTAGATGTTGACCACTCATACTACCTTGGGAGTCTGATACTGTCTGATCAGTTTAAGGAAACACAAAAATATGTGTCCTCATATTTCTCAGGGCCAGCAAAGTAACAAGTCACTTAGCTCCAGTAAGCCTAGTTTTTATACCAGTGACAAGATAATTCCATTGAAATCACATAAGTGACATGTAAAATTGGGATTTTTTCTTTTAGTATATGCACAACCTTCAAATAAAACTTGTCAGACATATTGTTTCCTCATCTTTCACACAGTCAGACAGACATTTAAGAGCCATACTTGAGTCCTTGCTTTTTATGGCATACAACATTTCTTGTACTGAATCTGTTAAGCCAGTATTATTTTCTGCAAATTCAAGCAAGATTTTACATTTAAACTTCACTTCCACTATTTGTTAATGGAAGATCCATAATGCCATTACATTTTTCCTAATTTGTTTCATTTTAGCAAATAGAAAGGTTTTTTACACTTGCATATTGAAACAAATGGCACACTATAAATTAAATGCAGCTGGTACACTCTGGGGAAACAAAAAAAAGGAGGTACATAAGGCACTTAAGAAGGGAAATCTTTCAAGAATAAATCAAAATAGCATTTAGAAAGCTCTTGTGGGAAAAAATGGCAATGGAAGAAACCACCATTTACATTACAGTGGGTGGGAACCCACAAAACCAAATTATTTATGGCATGAGAACACTCAATAGACACATGATTCTAAGGCAAATGTGACTCTACTTACGCCATAGAATATCTTCCATTTCAGTGGAATAAAAAGAAAGAAATTGGCCTCTCTTCCAAGCAGAGACAGGCAGGCAAGAGAAAGGCCAAGAATAGACATATTTCTAGCCTAAAGAACATGCACAGCTCCCTTGTTGATACGCAGTGTTAGTTTTATTTAAGGATAATATGCAAGTTTCTTTAGTACATCAATGATCAGTTATAGTTACTGTATGATTTTGCATTACTTTCATCCAAAAATCAGTTCTCTGAATGAGATTAATATCTAATTTTTATTTTATATAGAGGAAATTTTAGCACAGAAAGGGAATTTATCAGCCACAGTAATCTCTTTTGATTGTTTTTGCAAAGAGAATTGCTCCTACACTAGTTCCCGCTGTGCTATAAACCTACTGGAAAGAAAGATCCTTTCCAAAAAAGCTCACAGTCCATGTATGTAATGTGGATAAAAGGAATTTTCTCTATTTATTGGTGTGAAAGTGATACGGAGAAGGATTATGAGTACCTAACTGTAAATAGCTACTAAACACAGCCTGATGAGTAATCCGTAAATATTGCTTAAATTTAAGCAAGCTAAAATGGTTGGCATGTCCAGAAGCTGAGATCACCAAGGTTTGTCCCACAGTCAACCTGACGCACACATAATTGATTTCAAGTTTAGAACCTGCAAGACCAAGACTGCACAGTTCTTTCTGAGGAGCAGATGATGATACAAGAATGGATGATGCATATTTTAGTGTAATTGTAACATTGTCTTCTCCCAAATTGTATCAGTCCTGAGGAGACTTTAAAAGAACCCACACAATGCATGCTTTGCTGCAAGATGAAATTCTGTGTGCTTTTCCATCTATCCACAAATACCTGTACCTCTGAGACAAACAACAAAAAATGTGTTTTTAAAAATAGCCCTCCTTTTCTTCTGACTTTTCAAAACCCATTTTATCATAATGTCGGCCAAGTCAAAGGTCAATTCAAGTAGGGCTTATTTGTTTACTGACAGAAAGGCTTTTTACTCTGATTCATTCCTAAGGTAAATAAATAAATCCAAATGATTAAGTATACAAGACGTAGTCTCTTAAGCAGCAACAAAATTTTGTTGCTAGCCATACTGCAGCAGATAAAAGTACAAGTACTTATATACTTAAATAATTCTTGAATTAGGTAAATTTTAAAATAAATTTATAAAATCTGTAGAATGAACTGCCCCCGACCATACCCAATCTGTCTGTGTATTACAGGGAGAGCCCACACAAGCAGTTAACGTGATGACCTATTTTTGAGATTGCTGAAGACAAAGTTAATCCCACACTAATTTATTCACATTTCTATTTGGCTAACGGACATCTGCAGAGTTCAAGAATTTTCAGTATAATACAATTTCTTCAGAATAACATTTGCTGGAATTACTGGGTGCAAACAGTTTTTAGATTAAACACATTAAATTTGTTTTCATAATCAGTAGCAATAATGATATATTATTCAACAAGCTTTGCAACTAGTCACATTTAACAAACACATTTCTTTGTAACGGCATTTTCTATTTTTCATCATTACCTGTATTTTGCCCTCTTTATCCTGTAGCCTTTTGCCCACTATGGTGCTAATATCCCTTATGAATAACCCTGTGCAAGGTTTTCCTGCCTCAGCTGCCGATTCCTGTCCAGCAGCATGGGGTCACACAGCTGTCTTTGGAGAACTGACTGATCTCAGTTACAACACTTCTCTACAGCTTGTATCACATGCTCCAGTGTCTGCCTCATCCTAAAAGCTATTTGCCTCATTTCGATATCAAAAGTAGTCAGAGGAAATAGAAACCTTTGTCCTAGTCAGATCAACCTTGCTGTTCTTTCTAGGAGGGAGCTGAGAGTGAGTCTGAGGAGTCAGAGCACTCCCTGTCCTCCCTGCTCACACCTGTCCATTACAGAGGCAGCAGCACATTGGATGTTTCAAAGAGCAGTCAGGAAGGGGAGAAGCTTTTCCCACTGTCCTGGGCGCCAGCCCAGGTGTGAGGAAAGGCCAGAGCTGTCCAGTGCTGGGCACAGCTGGTTCCAGTCAGCTGTAGAGTGTGAGGAGTGAGGGGAAAAGAGACAGAAACAATGCTGCAGACACGGAGGTCAGAGAAGGGGAAAGAAGGAGGCACAGGAGCAGACACAGCCCTGCAGCCTGTGGGAGAGACCATGGTGGAGTAGATATTTCCCATGGAGAACCTTATACTAGAGCAGATATTTCCCATGGAGGACCCTATACTGGGGCAGATATGGCTAGAAGGAAGTGGACACCTGTGGAGAGCCCATGTGCAGCATTCTTACCCTGAAGTACTCAAGCCTGTGGGAAAGAACCATGTTGGAGAAGGAAGAAAACATGAGGAAGAAGGTGAGGCAAGGTGTTGTGCACTGTCAAAAATCCCAATTCCTCATCCCCTAGTACTGCTCAGGGGGCATGTAGAAGAATCAGGAATAAAGTTGACCCTGGGAAGAAGGGAAGGTAGAGGTGAAAGGTCTTTTTGAATTTGTTTCTCTTTCTCACCATCCTACACTGTTATTAATTGGTAGTAAATAAGGCTGTTTTGCTCGTGACAGTAACTGATGAGTGATCTTCCTGTCTTTATCTCAATCACGAGTTTTAATCATATTTTCTCCCTGTTCTGATGATGAGGGGGAGTGAGAGAGTGTCTGGGTGGGCGTCTGGCGTACCAGACAAGGTCAGCTCACCACACATGCTCTCTGACATACTGAATTGCTAAGCCCAGTGACGTCAGATGCTGAGTCCCTGTGTCACAGAAAGAGAACGCTGAGACTTCTCCCCAGTTCTCAATTTACTTCTTAAAAAGTTGTGTTACTAAATAGTTTTTTCATCAGCTTAAACATAAGCATCAAATGTTTACCTCGACTTCTTAAAACGGATCACGGCTACAAGTATGCTATGCATAACTGAGTACAAAAGAAGAGAGATCCTTCTATATGCTTCATCTTTAAATCCATTAATTTTAGAAAGATGAACTAATGAAGATTTTAGGTTTCTGATGCATTTTTAGGTAGTTGAAAGTCCTAGAATTCAATATTAATATTTTTCTACTTGAAAACGCTCTTAAAAGTTATCCCTATGCTTTTAGGTCGCAGGAACTGTGGTCATATGAACTAAGTTATCATGAAACAGAGTAAGATGTAAATTACAGTGAAAATGAAATGTAAAAATCAGTTTACATTTATCATATAGGACATAACATAGTGTAAGTTCACACCCCAGGTATTTTAGTGAGTTCATAAATATTACCTATGCTGTCCACTTACCATATTTTCTCCTTTCATCAGTTGCTTAAAATAAAGTACACACTGACCACTTTGTAATGAACAGAGAAAGAGACCAACTACTCACTCCTACCTGTTTTTTTCATGAATTTTTAGGATTTCATGTGTCTGTTGTAGCAGCTGTTTTTCTAGCTTGTATGTTGACAGGGAATTTTCCAGTAGCTGAATTTCAAGTCTGGATGTTTGATTTAGCACCTTAAGGATAAATTAAAAACATTAATATTTATATTGTCCTGGCTATTTTGTTTTAGCAGCATAATATAATAATTTCCTTCTGATTTAACGATTTGTCAAAAATTGTTTCTAAATCCTTTTTTAACCTCGGCTGCTCAACTGGTGCAGATGAACTCAATCAAGCTACACTGATATATACCAGCTGATATTCTGGCACTCTGTTTACTGTAGAATAGTAGTAGATCAGCAGAAAAGGCAAGGTGACTGCCAAATAAGCTTCATTTCAATGGAAAGAAGAAGAGAAATGCCTCAAACAGGCATTCCTACAAAGCATGCTTAAACCAGAAAAGTGCAAGAGTACTTGGAGTGAAGTCAAAGTGTCGCATCTGCTATTTTGTAAATAGAGCTCCTGCTTTAGCTTTCCCCTCTCTTCTCTCTTTTGCAGCGTTGGCAGTTCAGTGCCTTATTTTTGTTTGAAATCATTGACATTCACAGAGCAATCTGAGTTGTCCTTTTTTTGTTGTCCTGCAGAGCTTAAAACATTGGGAAATGATTGGTATACAGCCACAACAATGAAGATCAAAAACTGATGTAGCCTGTAACTGGTTATTTAATCTGACACTTTTATCATTGACAATAGGTAGCTGTTTGCTGAAAGTCAAATGCTGATCAAGTTTCCTGGGAAGCCCTACCTTTGTTACACAGAGCTAAATATACTAACCCAATGAAATTAAAAGATACATAACAAGGGTCAATCATCAATGCTGTTATTAACAAGAAACAAAGTGTGTTTCCTGGACCCATGTGTTGAAATGTGGTAATGCGTTAGAAAGGAAAGAGTTTGGGAAATGTTCTCTGCAATTAACAGCTTTTTGAAAACCACGCTGGGAACATACCTGGGTTTCAACATCCGTGAGTTTTCTCGTCTGCTCTGCTGTCTGGCTGAGGAGGCTGGTCCCTATCTCGAGCATGGTAGCAGTGTGGTTCTGCACAGCATTCTGCTGCAGCTGCACCATCTCTGATTTCATGTTTTCCACAATGTAGTTCTCAAGCTGTAAAAGAGAAAAGGTTGCAGTTCTAGTATTTCTAGCTGTTTAGGCATTCTGGCATCGTAAAGGGTGCATAGCTGGCATTCTTTTCAAAAGCGGAAATTTTATTTTCAGCGGGATCCCAAGTCTCAGTTGACCATACAACTACTGGGGTAGGGATCTGACTATCTTCCCCTTTCAGACAGAGACCCAAGATTTTCCAAGTATCATGGTCTGCTGGCATGAGCTGGAGTAAGCCCTGCCTTTACCTGTGTCAAGGTTGCAGTGAACATTTGTCATGGAGATATCAAAACAGCTTCAAAACAAAACCCTAGAAGAGCAAAGTACAGCAGAGGAAAACGTCAAACCCTATTTGTACATCGTAACTTACCTGTGAGTCTTTCATGGAAGAGATTCTACCATATCCTACATTCCCTGGTTTATGTCTGTCATTCAGTCAGTCCTCCAATAAGGAATATGATTTTTTATTTTATTGAATCCCCAGAAAGATTTTTCACAAACTCAGCAATAAACACAGCTTAGTTTAATTGAGATAAAGAATTTGTAAAGGAATGGTGACACTGTCACGGCAATAAAAGAAGGAAGTTTTTGGCAAAAAAAGCACAGAAAGTTGGTTTTCTCTGTTGTTTTTTTGGTCTTGATATTTGGTTTGACTTGGCAAATTGTTGAACAGAGTCTGAACTAGGACCCTCTAAATAAATTGAGTACCCCAGAGAGGAGTGCTTTTTGTTACAGTTTGTTTTAGTCTGTGTAGGCAGATCATTCCCTTCTAGCTGACAGTGTCCTTGCCCTGACACAGCAGGCCATAATCCCGGGGCTAGTCTACACTATGATGAGATTATTTCTTACTGATATAATCATTGTTCTGGCTTGATATCATCCATAAAGCTTTAGCATAAAGATAGGTAGCCCAAAACATAGTTTTCAATACTTTCCCCTGAAATAATCAGTTGGAGTCCAGCTGCTTTAGACCCAGTGAAGATTTAGTCCTTATTTTTGTTTTGTGACTGATGTTCTTTATGGTTAGCTGATTTCAGACCTAAGCAACAACTGTTTAACCTAATACTGTTACTCACACTGGACCTACTTCTGTAGCAGTAAACGTGTTTCACTGTGGCAGGTAAGTTGCACAACTAAATAGTAAGAACCAGATGGAGTTGATTTAAATACTGCAAAAAAGGAGCAGAAGTCAGATATAGAGTGTGATTAATAAGAATGGCTGCTTTCATTTTTTTCTGTAGGTATACCTGTGCCTAGGGGCCATGACTGTTAGATATTCTGAGTCACTTCAGATGTGCTCAAAAAATATGTATTACAAGTTTGTTCATTTATGTGCCCCTACTAGTTTTATGAACATTATTACAGAAATAGGACACTGCCACAATATAAAATTATTTTCTGCATAAGACAATTGTTAATGTTTCATTTGTTTTTCTGCTTATCCCAGTCTGAAGAAATAATAACCATTGTGGTAAAAACTAAATTAGATGTCCTACGATTTCAGAAAACAAAAAAGTTTGCTTGAATTCGCAGGTAACCGCTCTGGACTGAAAACCTGAAGAGTGTTTTATCGGGTTGGTAAAATTTATGTTTGAATACTTTGACAAGTATTTAAATGAGATTTAACAGCCAAAGAAAACTGTGTATTGCAAAATAATGTCTACAATGGATATCACCAATTTCCACTCCCAACGTAAGTTTAATGCTTTTAGTTTATTACTGAGAGACATTTTACAGATATTAGGCTGGTTCAAGGGAGAGTTTATTGATCCATGCATTTGTATTACATTATTTTCAGAAGTATTTTGCCTGTATAACTCTTTCTCATACGATAATACATTTTTAGTCACCTTTTGCTTCTCATTTTTCTAAACAGTTTTGGTTTTTTTTTCCCCAAAACTATCTCTTGATTGCAAATAGTCCTTGTGAATGAACCTCATAAATTGGGTTGTCCTTTTCCATATTCAGGTCTAGAATACGGAGACCGATTCTGGAACATCTGAACAAGAAGTTCAATTTCTCTGAATGGATTTCACTTCATAATGAAACACAGGTTCTCCAATCATGGTACTGCTCATGACAGGTTACCAACACACACATTTCCTCACATCCAGTGTTTGTTTGCAGATAGGAACACAGCATGTCTGTGCTGTAGCTGTACAGTGCTTGATTTGCTAGCCTGGAGCTTTCTGAAACTGCCTCACCATACATGAGGAATGTGGTGCATATGTGTGATGGATGCCTCTGAAAACCCCTGCAGAAGTGGTACTCCATTTATTACACATCAGAAATCAGAAATTAGATGTTTTCACATAAAAATAAAATGCTCACAGATAGGGATATAAATACAAAAATAAATGTATATTTTAAAGTCATTTTCTTTGCCTGTTACTTTAGTCACATTACAGAGGATTGTGATTGTGATTGCATCTCTGTGGAGCTACCGCAGTTTTGACTAGCAAGAACACAACCATAGAGTGAGGCATATTGTATAACTTGTACTTTTAATTATTCCAGTCTAACACTGTCCCCATGGTATCCAGTCTTTGGCAATTGCCCTTGGTTACTCACCCTAAAACAGCCTCAGATTGAATCTGAGACTGACTCATTATAACAACACAGTTGACATTCCTGTTTCAGAATTACTCATTAAATGCTTTTCTAAATATTTGATGTTCAGAATACCACCACAATACTTTCTATGAGCACATCTCTGGAGTATTGAGAGCTGTTCACTCAGGCAAGGGGGGTTGAACAAGGACCAAAATAATATCAAGACTTTGTTACATTAATTCCCCTTCCTTCCCCCCTTCACCTACTTCTTTCAGTTTGCTCAGCAGATTTATCGGTTGCAATACTGGCTCTGCTAAAATCAATGCCAAAGTTCCCATTGGCTTCAATGGGCCAAGATGTCACCTATTATTTTTATTGCAGGAAGCTAACAATTTACCGGGTTCATTACAACCAAGCATGGAATTTCATCTGAAGCCTTCCCTCCTCTGGAGGCCTTGTGTTAAGCATATGAACCGAGCTTTCTTTGTGGTTAGTTAAGAGCAATAGCATCTATTTACTAGGTGATAAAAGGAACCCTGCAGGGTGGCCTCACAGAAGATTTGACACATAGAAACTTATTCACAGAAGCAATTAAAGAACACTTAGAGATTTAAGTAATTTTCTAGAACTCCTTCACCTTATAATTAAGTTAAAATCAATTCCTTCAGTGACTCTGAATTAAACAAGTCCTTAAATTACTGAATCTACTTATTTCGGCTATTTTTTTTGCAAAAGTGAAACAGAATTATATTCTGCATTCTTTTCCCCTCATCCCACCCCTCCAACTATATGGGTTTCCATAGTAAATTGATGTCTTTGTTATTAATTTGGCTGCATCTGCTTTCAGTAAGACTCATTACATTGCAGAGGAGTTGTGGGTAATGCTGAATTACCGGTGGGATGCAAGAGAACGTTGTAACATTCTCAGAAATAAAACTGTCACAAGGTTCAGTGTTATTGGTTAACAAGCATTCCAGAGGATTATATATTAAAAGTATCTAGCTTTTTCTGGACAATGTCTATTGAACAACCTTCATAGAAACCACCCAAACACTAATAGAACTATTAAAATAGAAGTGTGGCAGATTGCTTATAAATAAAAGAAGAGCTTTTTCTTCTGCTTTGATCAAATAATGTTGGTTCCAGGTAACAACTACATGTTAAGAATTGGTATGATATCCAGAAGATGTATTCATACAGTGTCTTATAACAAGAACACAAGTAACAATAGAATGCTCTCCTCTTACCATAGGCTGCACATCATTTTGAAATATAGAAAGACAAATACCAGTTTTATTTTGTGTGGTTTTTGTTGTCCTGCTTTGCAAACATGAATAAGTACTAGTAATGCTACAGAACAACCCAACCAATGAAAGTTCAATTCTTCTTTCTTTATTTTTCTGTTTGAGGGAAGTGACAAACTGCCTTGGGGAATGAGATAGAAAATTACATTTGATGTGATTTGTGTTTTATGAATACACGAACAGCCTTAGTGGGAATAAGCTGGAAGATGTGGATAGAATACCTTGGAATTTCTTTGAGTCTTGAAGAAGCAGAAAGGGGTTAGGAAAGACATTATCACTGAGAAAAGTTATTTAATTCATGTATTGAAAAAAAACAGTATTGAATTTATTTAAAAATATTTTATAGGCTACTTGTCAATGAGTAAAAATTGATAAAATGGTAAATTTACAATGATTCAACCTTCATGTATTACAAATCCAATATATCTAATCCTTGCACAATTTCTGTTGGTATATGAATACTGGGAATCAAGGACAATGAACATAGATGGCACATAAAGGCAATGAATAATGCACAAATGTTAAAACTCTAATCTGTACCTTAGCTGATTACCTACATTAAGATGATACAGGATCATATGGATAACTTCAGTAAATTTATGAAAACAACCTTGCAAGCTGAAGTGAAAGTTTTTTTGTGACACAAATTGGGCTCACAGACAGGCATATTGGGATATGTGGTATGTGGGCTTTCACAAAGTCATTGGTTATGAAATATTTGGTTATGAAATACATTGGTTATGAAATGTATTTGTGGATTTCTATTCTAAAAGGAACCAGAAAACGGATCCACCAACTGCATATGTAGTCAAAAAGCACTTATGAGGGAAGCTGGCTGTAAAAACTCTATTTTTTTCTTTTATTCAATGTACCCAGATTTCTAGCCTTAAAGCAACAAGAAAATAAGCCTATTAGTTTTCCAGCTGCCCATTAATAAAAGTAAATACTAGCATGATAATTGCAAAATTACTCTGTAATTGTTTTTGCATTTTCATAAGTTTCTGTAATATTGCAACTCATCATTTTGACTTCTTGCTCAGATGTTTTGTACATTTCAACCCTCAGTCACAACAGTGTGGTTTTCCAAATTCTCTTCCTGACAGAGAAACAAACAATGACTTGCAGGGAATGTATGTTCATTTCTGAACTGAAATGAAACATTGGACGTTTTTTTCCAAACCAAATGTTCCAAACACATAAATGATACTTTTCCTTAAATCCTTGATTCCTTGAATGTCTGAATCTTTGGTCTATCATATGTTTACTGCCTGGCTATAAGGCATAATTCAACGGACGCAATTCCACTGTGACCAGTGAAACCACAGCTGCATTCTCCTCACACAGTGACTAAACACTGTTTGATTCAGCCCCAGCTGAGTGATACTGAGATTTCTTGTCTGGTTGATTTCCAATACTCTAATGACACTTGTCCTCATGGAGGTTAAGCTTGGGTTTATAGCAACCTTCAGTGAAATAAAAGTGTGCTGTAAATACAGAAGAATGTTTCAGGTAGCTAAAAAACAAACAAACCCCCCAAATTAAGCAGGTTTTCCTCTTCAGATAAAGACCAGATATCTTTTTGTCAGAAGAAATCAGGGATAACACATGTATGAGACTATTTCAAAACACATGAAGGAATCTTTCTGCTGCATTCAGCACCAGTATAACATCTGCAGCAGTTTTGTTTTCAGTTCTGTGTGTTGCAATGCAAGAAAGACGTACATTATTTGAAAAAGTGTACAGAAGACCAAGAGTTGTCATAAATCTAAAAAATTGAAAGACATAGAAATGCTTAGCTTGATAGAAAGGCTAATAAGAAAATAACTTAGTGTAGTAACACAAAAATGCAAAGGGAAAGTGAATAACCTGTTTCCCACATCCATGAAACTTCAGTATTGGAAGTTTAATTTTTACGCATGAGGTGAAATGTTTTCTAACAGTACAGATAATAAAATACTGATAGGGATTCTTCTGTGAGCAAACTGTGAAAAGTCCATTGCTGTGGAGAATACTTCAGGTAAATATCTGACAAATTATGTAATTTTATCGTCCTTTCTAGATTTCATTATTCATTTTTTCCATTACTATGCTTCAGACCTGTTTGCAGTCTCAATATTTGTAATCAAACTCTAAAGTAAAATCTCCATTGAACTGAGAAGAGGTTTGGAAGACTCAGTTCCTAATGAAAATTTTTGAAGGAAGTCAAAAAAGCAGAGGAATCTACTGAATTAAAACCACAAAACTTTAAAACAACAACCATCAAACAAAAAAACAAACCAAGAAAAATAAGCTACACATAATGATATAAAGAAAAGGAACTGTTCTGGACAGACCTAACCAATCAAATTAGGACATTCATTGAGGAAGTTTCTGAATGTATGAATATTCCTCCACAGCGTGGTACTTTGCAGAAATATCTAGCTCTGCAATTATAAACAGGCAGAAAATTTTTAAACCCAAGTTACTTTTATTAGGCCACTTTAGAAACTGCAGTCTCTAAAAAATCAATCAATTTGCAGATATCCAAGCTTGTGTCAGTGATGTCTTGGCATCTTTGTACCATTTTATGTCATTCAGTTAAAGTACATAAAATGTAACAGGCAGAAACAGATAATGATGGTGGAAGAATATGCTGTGTGGCATCCCACTGAAAATCTTAGGAAACTGGAAGAGGAAGAATTTTTTTATTAATTACTGTACTTTATTATGAATAGAAATACAAGATATGGGTAACACATAGTTTTTTTGTTTCAAGATATTTAAAGACATCCCCAGCTAGGTTTACCCAATAGCCTAATATTCAAATATGAATTTCAGTTCCTCGTTAAGTATGTGGCAAGAAATATTTCAAATTTGTTTTTGAAGTTTTAAGTAATTCTAAAAGCTTAGCCATTTCTAGACCTAAACCCCAAAAATCTATACTGATTAAATTTGTCACTTGAAATGCCATCAATTACCTCTTTTACAAAAGCATACAAAATATATAGGAATAAATTTCAATTATTTTTTTATGAATATTAGTTCATACAACTAATTTTTAACCTTAAGGCATAATAAAGTAAATAAGTAGCATAACTGAGAATTACATCAAACATGATTAAATGGGTCCCAAAAGGAAGCTTCTGATAACATTTAATAATAAAAATATGTTTTCATTTTATTCTGATTAGTAATATTTCTAGTTCAAAGAATTATCTTGTTGAATGTTAACATTTATAAATTTTCTTACTGTGTGAATGGTATTTTTCTTTCTTGATCATTTTCTATACCACTTAATTCTACACATTAAATTCATTTGGTTTTACAGTTGACTGAAAATATAAACCATCCTCAATATACACTGAAATGGAAGACATAGTTATGAAAAATGCAGCATCTGTCATATCACCCTAAATACATTAACATCTGTGGGGATTTTTAAAAAAATTAATTTTCTATTAAAGTGTTAATTTTCTATAGCAAATATACTTTAGGTGAGGTCTACTTTTCAGAAACACTAATTTTGGAGCAACTTCTGTGTAGAAGAATATTGAAACACTTTTTGGCTCATTCTGAGCATATGCACATATGACGTAATAAAAAATTAGTTGCACTGAAATAACTTGTCACTACATTTCATGTGGTTCTCGAAAAATGTAAGCTTAAACTGCACAGTTTTGGTTGCTATATTGCACATCCAGCCTATATCTAAACTGTCAATGAACCTGGGAAGCTGGAATATGGTTTGGAATCTCTATGTGTTATAGGAGATAGTATAATAATCTAACATTTTGCTACTTAATCTGGTTTTAATTCTGCTTAGTTTCTGGCACTCATCACTATGATATATGGGCACACTTTTCTGAAAATGGTTTTGACATTGAGACCCAATGGTTTTATGCTCTAGTCTTTCAATAAGTTTCTTTTTTTCATATTATATATATATAGATATATATATATCTATCTCACAGAAGCTGAATATCTTTATTCATTGCCATGTGCTCTGCCTTCAGATCTTCCATTCTGTCTTAGGATCTTCCTGACTAAAAGATCAAAAATTCTTTTTTATTACGATTTTTCTCTTTCCTTTGCAGGTTGCAGATTACCGTTCTGCCTTTCATTAACCTGATATGAAGTCTTAAAGTCAACTGAAGACCGAGTACATTACATCAACTGCCAACAAAGTCTCAATTTTTAAATTTTTTTTGAAAGATTAAATTGGAAATTTAGATGGCATAAATCACAAGTTTGGATGCACTGAAACCACTGAAAATACTGCAATTTCAGTACACTTGGGCCTACAGGAATTCAAGCACAACCCCTGGTCCATAAAACAACTTCCTCACTCTTCCACGCAACTACAAAACATGCACTTTAGCCATCCCATAAATCTTATAACACTAACCAGAACTCATGATTTGCACACTACATGTTCACATCTTCTGCATGTGTGCTTCTATCATAAATCACCTATTGGTGAGGAGAACTGAAACCTATTTCAGATATTTTCCTAGATTATAGGGAGTAATGAAAATTTCCTCAAGTTTGATTGTTGCAGGAAATGTAAATCTTATTGTGCACCCCCTGTTCTATGATGTCTCATGGGCACCTGGTAAGGACTGTATCACGGTAGGGTTTTGCTTTGTTCAAAAAAAATGCATAAAGTGCAGGAACACTGTGTCCTCAATTACTGTTTATGCAGCTAACTTTAAAACACATGGAAAAATAGAAATAGAACAAGTCTGCATGGACAAAATGGTTCATGGTCTGCTTGAGAGCAGACAATCCCACTACCAACTTCTGACTCGATGAAATCTCTGACAAACTAGAGCAGCTGAGTGGACAAAGTATTTGTAAGCAAATGAGATTCCTCACCTCATCATATCTCATCTAGCAAAAAATGTTTACAAAAATACTATCTAGATATTTTAATTATTATTATTATATCTAGATGTTGGGGGTTGGGTTTCTTTCTTTTTTACTTACAGAATTTTTTCCTTTAAGTTGCTAGGCAACTAACTATTGTGTACTTATAGATGCTTAAGAAAAAAAATAAAGTGGCCAAGGACAGGAGAGGACTGTAGCATCTGGCTACCTTTCTGTCTCTCTGGGAGTTTCTCTCTGAGGAGAGAAATATCACGAGATTTTTGACAGGTAAAAGACAGGGCTGGGGGCAGCTGCTCTCTCTCTCTCTTTCTGTGTGTGTGTGTGTTTCAGAGGAGGACAGTGCAGCTGCTGCTTGAAGAAAAAGAATTCACTGCCACTGCCATAACCCAGCCAGGAGCTGCCTTTCTTCTGCTGGGAGCCACACATCCCCTGCCCTGCTGGGACCTCCCAGTTCCAGTCACAGCTCTGGAATTTCTGATATATCTCATCCACTGCCCCAGGATTTCCGGCTGTTCCAGCTTGGTGCTCCTCAGTGCAATAAATGAACCTAGAAGATCTCAGGTTATGGTCCTTGTCTGGTCAAAATATTTAGTGTTGTGTTGTTGGAATGTTGTGTTGTTACCAACTGTTTGTTTTATGCTGTTCTTATTGAATCTGTACACTCCCCTCAATTCCTGTATTCCCAGTTTTCCTCTTACCTCCCATTGAGCGAGGCCTCTGCTGCTCCCCTCTTGCCCATAGACTCATGAAGTTACTTTGTTTTTCTTTGAGCTGGGAAGTAGGACATTTGATACTTATGTACATCGTAAGTTTCCACGCCCCCAGAATGTGTTAAGTAAATCAAGAGACTCCCATGATGCTTAGCTCCAATGCTGAAGTTCAATTAACAACAAAAATTCCCTAAAGCAATGAGCCAGCACAAGATCTAAATCCAAGAGAGACACTACCATATGTGCAGAACATCAAGCTATCCGTGGATAGTCATCATTTTCTCACCATAACTTGAGCACTACAAAAGAATGACACCCCTGGACTACACAAACCAAAACAAATTCCTGGGAACCCCTTGTGAGCAAGGACTCCCTACTCTGTGGCACAAGGAGCAGATTTGACTTGCACTTTGTCCCCAGTGGTGTCATGTGGGAGCAGCAGTGGCATGTGCAGCCACTTGAGTTCCCCACCCATAGCTGTCCTAATAAAGGCTTTTGAAAGGAGATTGGTTTCCTGGCCCTATTTATAACACTCAGAGTCCTGCTGGGGCACCGAGATGGGCTGCCGCAGGTATTTGTGAGGCAAAGTCTCTCTCCCGTCCCTCCCTATCTCAGCCGTGCCGCCATTCCCGCGC
>VXBU01015535.1:292547-323288 GCA_013400315.1 Bombycilla garrulus
CAGCGCCCCTGCCGGCTGTGCCCGGAACTGCACTCAGGGCAGAGTGCGCTGGGTCCTGGCTCTGTTCGCTGTTAATGCCACAGTCGTTGTTGTTTGTTCGCCTTGTTATATACATTAATAATTATATACTGGTATACACACTAGTGTTATAACTATTCTCATATCTTTGCCTGAGAGCCCCCTAATTGCAAAATTATAATAGTTTAAAAGGAAAATGTTTACATTTTCCATTACGAGAGAATTTANAAATACCTGTAGTAGTCAACTAAGACCTTCAATTTCCCAGAGCACTATAAAAAAGTTAACTGCTAGTACAAACTTTAACACCTTTTCTTCCCATTCTTGAAATTCTATGTATACCTATTAATCTCTAAGTGCCTCCAGACATACCTATAATTCTCAGCGTTATAATGAATGTGTAACTGCATACCAGGGAGACAGTCCCGCCAAAATATGTGCAGCCCTCAAAAATTTGATTTCTTTACATGCTGATGAATCTGATTGCCTTCATACATGTCAAACAGTGTATTAAAGCACATAAATCAAAGTCTTGCCAAATACTTCCTTCCTATAATTATTAAAATCAGAAAAATGCATAAAAATCTCACAGTGCAACTGTTTCACATTCTGTACACACGTGTGTATATTTACATACGCACATACATGTATGTATACATAAAATAAGGATGAGTTAATTCCACCAAATATATTATAAAAACTGTTTTACAAGTAGCATTGGAAATAACTGAAAGTCACTAAACAATATAATGAAACATCCTGTATTTAAATTAGCCTGTATAAAAGACTAGGAAACTTAAAAGTGCCTTTTTAACATAGTTCAAGGTATATATCCTTGTATGACTTTAATAATTGTATAGAAAAATAAGAACTTTTTTTTATACAAAATACGAAAGCAGCCAAAGCATTCAAAGACAATTCTGGTCCCTCTTTTCATTACATTCCTCTTGAGATTTTGAAAGAGAGTAATCAAATTTCCTTTTACTAAATGTGTGCTAATACAATCTCCTTTGTCCCCAGTTGTTGGAGTGAGATTCAGGGTATGATTACAGAGATCAAATCCCTGCCCTGAGTTTACTTCTTGAATGCCACAATCTCTAAATGAAAAATGTAGAACTGTGGGTTTCTCTAGAGAGCTCATATAGTGGGAATAAGCATTTTTACTTCCATTAACTGCTAAAGGAATAACCATACTGGAACTGGAATAATGAGGAGCAGAATTGGGCTGTTCTATGCTTAGCACTGAGTACAAACTCAGCAGTAATAACAAGAAAACTGGGTTGAAAATCCCTAATGTAACCATGAAGAATAAAAGCCATTTCAAATGTTTAAATTTAGGGAAAATCTGAAAATAAAAGTCTTTGGGAGACATTCCTGCCCTTAAGTCACTGTAAAGAGGAGACAAATGAAAAGAAATAATGGAAGAGTCTCTGTCCTAAGACTTACTTTTGGAGAAGCATTTTTTTCCCCTTTATTTTTTTCCTAAGACCTGGCAAGAATATTCATTTCTACTTCAGTTTATCATAATTACAGCTCTTCCTGGAAGATGATGTTATTGTGATGCATTCTTTTGTAAGTCATGAAATCATGAGCTGAAATTGGGAAGTTTTGAGTTGTCAATTACAGGTCTGCTAACTCATTGTCAGTAGTTTCTCTTTTCATGGCTGATGTAGAGTTTCTATTGTTGTTCTTAACAAAGATAGGACAAATAAATTCATAGATGAACTACTAAGTCTGTCCATGAGCACTCATGCAGTACGGACATAACAAATTATAGAGGAACACCGACATATATTAGAAATGGATTGACAGACAATGAGATGGGCAGTTTGGATGCAGAAATTTGAAAATACGTCTGGGTTTACAAGGCAAAACAGAAGCCACCAAGTATATAATTGCAAACATTATACTTAATGACCACATTTAGGCATTAATTGTTTAAGACGCATGCTAGTTCAATACAAATTCAAATCATTATACTAATAATGAAGAGGAATGATTTTAATTATTTTTAGTAGCAAGAAACCGTTCACATGTCTTTGATATGTCCTTCACATAATCTAAATATGAATATATTTCTGGTGATCCAGGAGTCCTGGCACCCGTGCTGCTCCCGCTTTCCCAGCAAAGTGGCAGAGTAGCTGTCAGGCTCACTCTGTCATTGATTAAGTTGCTACTTTTGTTTGCAAATTTCTACACAGTGTCGCTGTGCCCAAAGTGATAACAATCACAGTCATTTCCGATTTGTAATCCAGGAACATGTACAGGCCCTTGCCCTGACAGACCTTCACAGTTCACAAATATGAAGTGACAACACTTCTGGCATGATTAATGTAGTGAAAACACAGAACCATGAGTCAAAGATGAGACACACCAGTTATTACAAGTCTGAACTTCACTCAGATCTTATATGAATTCTTAGCATTTATCACTGGTTTTGCTCTCTTGTTCTTCCTTCTCCAATACTTTTAATTTTACAATAAATCCCAAGTAGGTCATGCACAACAATATGACTAACGTTTTCTTGCCAAGTAAAACCACAGTCAAAAGGGTGGTTTAGTAATAACTCAGAAGCATTTACAATGTAATAAAAAAATACATTGAATAAACCAACATATCAGAATAGCAGGACTATTAAGTAAAAGGAAAATATCCTAGGCCTTTCAAACATGCGGTAACTCTTCAGAATCAGAGATGACTAGGGCTCAAAATCAAATATAGATATGCTTAAACTTTCAAGTATTCCAAGTCAGGATTTTACTTCAATCTCATTTTCATAATGATAGCCATGTGGTACTGTTCTTCCCCCTCATGGGTAATGAAAAATATCTGTTCTACTGACTTTGTTGTTGCTGTATATAAATGCAGACTTTCAAGTCATTAGTTTAACTACATGTGCAGAACATATAGGAATTAGGATAACATTTCCCATGACTACAGCTATTTGATTGAAAGAAGAATTGACATCAATAACGCTCATATCTATCACACTTTGTACTATAATAGTAGAGAACAAAGTGTTCATGAATCCCAAGGAAAGTTTGGCAGCTGTTTCACTGAGCTGTAGATTGCAATCATGTTAATAGACATACATTCTGCCCAAAAGCTGGCATTAATGTTTGTGCCCTGTAGTAAAAACTTTACAGCACAGTGAACTCTTCAGTACTGGAAAGAGATAAAAAAATCCTGTCAGGGACTAAAGAAATGCTGTAACTATGACTCTAAGAAAGTATATCTGCTGCTCTTGGAGGACCCATGGAAACTATATGGGTTACTGCAGGGTACATTTGAACCCCAATGTCACTTGTAAACTCCTGTGCCCAGAGCACAGAAAATCTAAATATAAGACATAAAAACATTGAAAAATAAATGTTCTGAAACACGTATTCTCTTTTTCAGGACAAAGGTTTTCCATGTCTCATATTGGTGCTGATAGAAACAGGTTAACTGTGCCATGCCTAAAGTTTTGATCCAATGAGGGGGGACCAAGAGTGCCAAAGCTAATTGAGCCATACAAGAGATCTGGGGGCAACACTTCAGGGAATTTCTGATTCCCCAATGTATCCCTGTCTCATCTGGATCCAATTCACTGCATTCAGGTAATGATGTGTTTTCAATTTCCATTAGGTCAAATAATGGCTTAGGACACAGATATTTTGGGGAAGAGGGGATGGCACAGGAAGCTGTTTTGAGGGAGACGGGATGGCACAGGAACTCTAGAATTCTGACATATTAAAGTCAAGGGAGGTTTTGCAGGTACCCACAGTCTGGCCAGGATTTCATTTCTAAGGCTTTTCTTTTTGACTTTCAGCTCCTGAACAGGTAAAAATGTCTTCCCAAAGCCAATAGGAATGCTTTTATTTTATTTTTTATTAGCTGGCTACAATTCTAATCTGCTCTAAAACCAAACATTGGGGCTTTTCCTTACTGTAAACTTATTAACATGCTATTCAAGATTATTTTCTTGAGAAAAGTATGCTGCTGACATTAGTGCAAGTGTGGACATAGAGATTTTAAACCATTATTGCATTTGGACTAAACTTCTAACTTCTAGGCATGAAAAGAAAACTAAAACAGAAATGCTTCTATTCCACTTGAAATAAATTACCATGCTACCACAAATTCCCAGCAGGAAAAGGGAAGGGGAGGTGTGAATTTCTTCACAGTGTGTAGAATGTTTAATGGATTTCTGTGTGATAGCAGTGGAAATAGTGTCACTATATTTTTTGTCAGTGTAAAGACAAAAGGTAGGAAAACAGGACTTCATTTCTTTCTTTGCAAGTGGACTACAAGGCCACCACAAAGATGTTTTCCTTGAAAGGAAGAATACAGAAAGGATTATGTAAAATGAGATGCAGAGTTCCAGTTGAGAAATGAACTTCCTGAAAGGTCGGGTGTTGGGACTTTGTTTGAAGCTTATCTTTTTGCCTCTTTGCCATTCAAGAGCAGATCTTTCACAGCTGGGCAGAAGCAAGATCTCTGCTTTCATGGCGTCCCAAAAAAGGGGATATTCCAAGCAGACCTACAGTCCACCTCTGCCGCATAAGGGAAGGACATGGCATAAAAGCATCTTCCTCATTGTTATCCCCAAATCTGTGGCATGTGTGACTAGAGGCTCGGCTGGAAGACTGCAATAATTTGACTGATGTGAATTACTTTCCCAGGTAGGAATTCTACTTTGCCAAAAAAAAAAAATAGATCTCAATTCTACTACAAAACTCTGCTCTGGATGAAAATCCGTTATCCAAACATGCAGCTGAGTGTTTAGAAAATGTGATTCTATTTCCTCTCCTTCACACTCCTGCTAACATGTTGTTAGTCTCTGTTGCAGCAAAGCCCCCCTTTACCCAAGATGGTTGCACAGCTTTTCACTGGTGAACCGCCTGCCTCCATGAATGAAAGCAGATTTTTGCAGGAAGTATAAAGAAATTGGACTATCAAAATTCCCAAAAGATTTATTTTTCACTATTACAAAAAAGTAAGAGAGAAGTAGTCTAGCTTTTTAATCTTGTATCCCCTCCCAGATACTCAGTGCAGATAGGGATTCACCTAGTTATGTGTGAATGTGATGCATTCATAACCCTGCTTCTATTTATGTTATGCATAAGGGATGTAGACTGGATTACTGGTGGTTGGATCTGATATTTCTGAGACGGCTCAAAACAAGGGTTTAATCTATTCCCCACTTTCCTGGTGGTGACAGTGTACTCATGTATGTGACAGTTAACTCTGTAATATCTAAGAAGTAGCTTCTGTTTCCATCCTGCCAGAAAACATTGTGTTCAACAGATGGGTCCATGAATTTATCAGGTAAAAAGGAGGTTCACACTGATAATTCACCCACTGCTAAAATTAAGAGTGTGAGTCCCTATTTAGTAACTAGCTATAAAGAATGTTGAAATAAAAGGAGCGGCTAAAAGACAAGTGGTGGTTGAATTTACTGCTTTCTGGCTTCTGTGAGCTTTCCACAAGGCTGCTAATTTGTCTGACAAGTAGTCTCTGATAAACCTGTGAAATAATAAACTAAAATATGTGCTGTCCCAGTAATTTTCCTTCATAGAGCAGCTCTAATTTCTTTTTGAAAGTAATATGCTAACACCACATTTCTGAAGGTAGCACTGTATGAACTGTCTAAATCGGAAAGCTGCAGTTATATGTCACATAGTTGCTGATAGAAATAAAAGGTTTTCTACCAGTTGTTTTTTGCTTCAGTGCTGTTTTATATTGGTTAATAAACTAATATTCTCATAAATGTGAATGGAACTCTTCCATGCTTGATTAAAATGTGATGCCAGCCCCATTTGCCCTTTTATTGTCAAGATGCTTCAGACAAATTATTAGTGACATGTAAAAAACTGAAATGGCCAGTCACAAATACGAAGAACATCTCAGCGGTGGTTGTGTTTCATTGACACGTTTAAGAATGGCAGAGAGTCTTTGCACTGCACGTCAGCCAAACCAGCTGAAGAATGTTTGAATCCTTTGCTGCAAGGGATCTTCATAATCCCCATCTTTTAGCACATGGTTCACAAAGCCAGTGTGTTAAGAAGGATTTTTAATATAAACTGGCTTTCTGAGACCTGAAAAGTTAATCAGATTGGTATTTAATTTTATTTCTTTTATGCTTAAAGCCTATTCTACTTGTGCATGAACTGTAAAGCTTTTATTGAGAAGAGTGAGCTGAACGCTAAAAAAAGAACATACAGTATATAATAAGCTAGGGCAGACTTAGTAGTTGGAGGGATATACTTTAGGAAATAATTCTGAGCTTTCAAGGAAGGAAATAGATGACCAAAGAATTTTATTCAATTTATAATTCCTCGGATGCTGTAAATAGTTACCCTTTGGTAACTCAGCAAAATGATTGCTTATCAACATAGAAATCATAGAAATATAGAATGTTTTGGGTTTGAAGGGACCTTAAAGACCACCTAGTTCCACCCCCACTTCCATGGGCAGGGACACCTCCCACTAGACCAGGTTGCTCAGAGCTCCATCCATCCATCCTTAGATAGATGGGGAATCCACAGCTTCCCTGGACATCAAATTCCAGTGCTTCAGCACCCCCAAAATAAAGAATTTCTTCCTATTATCCAATCTAATCCATCCCCTTTTCCAATTTAAAGCCTTTCCTTGTCCTATCACTAAGTTCCTGATGAAGAGCCCCTCTCCAGCTCCCTTGCAGACCACCTTCAGGTACTGGAAGGATTTATTTAATAAATAATAATTTAATAAAAATTTGAGTAAATTTTAATTGCTATGAATATCCTTCCAGAAAAGTTTTATTCAAAATAGGATATAAACACAAAAAGATGTTTTATTGTCTCTTGAATTATTTTAAATTATTTTGAAGTTATCAGTTATTTAAAGATAGAAAAGTATGGTTTCTACTCAGAAAACTGTTGACATAAATACATTGAATTTCAAAGTGCAGGCCAGCCGTTCACTAGAAATAGGCCGTTTCACTTAAAAAGGAAAAATCTGTAACAGAACATCAGAACTGATGACACAACATGACAGCTATACTTTATTTATGCTAACTTGCAAAATCACATTAAAATAGATATTTTAACTGTCCTCCTAATTTTGTTTAAAATTGCATTTTCTTCTCAGATTTAATGAAACTCTAATACTATTAAAGGAAAAGTTAGCTCATTAAATTAAATTTAAATTCATACAGTTTTTCCAACATAAATAAATAATCCAAATATTTTCATCCAGACAAATCTAATGTGATGTTCAGTTAAAAGAACAGAACATTCCGTAATAATCTAAATCCACACAGTGACTAAAAATATTTTTATAAGACAATGCCAACTTAAAGTCAACCTTCTCTTTAGACCTTTTTTACCCTATTTACACTCTTTCCAAGTAATACCAACAGTAACATGTAAATGAGTGCAGAGTTAAAGAAAGTATTTCTGGTAAGCTTGTTTGGTTTTCATAGTTTATGACATTTTGTCTCTGCTCAATTTCTACTCACTTAAGTGTGCCCAGGAAGGGCCATAAATAATGTCAGGATGACAGTGTCAGTCTACACATGAGCCCAACACTTGCCATAGCCAGGCAACTTCAGAGACAAATTGATATAATTTATGGCTTCTGTTCTTTGAAAAAGAGGAAGGACTTCTCAGTCCCAGCCTTTGCACACATGCATAGACCAATATTATCAAGTGCATGTATGACTGTACTGGTACATTCGTATAATGGTTGAAATGGTGAGCATTTGTTATTACATGGTCTGCTCTCACAGAGATGTCAGTACAGAATCAGGCCATATGAACTGAAGAAAAGCCAGTCAATTATTTCATCAAACTCTCTGAAATATGATAAATGGAAATGCCTTTGACTGCACTAACCTGTGCAGTATTTTACAAGCTAGCCGATTATGACGGGATGTTGTGATCATTAATAATTTTCTGACTTGTGCAGTTAAACCACAGGAGTATTTTTTCTTTTTCGTTCTTAGCCATCTGCATAAAAGGCCTAATCATGAGCTCATTAAAGACAGTGGCTCAGGTAGGGGTTTTGTGGTGGTTTTCTGCCTGTTGGTGATCTACTCTTTTACAAGATAGTTAGTTCCTTCTTTGACTGTAGGTATGAACATCAATTATCTCTTCCAAGAGACCCTCAACTTACCTAAAAACAGTGACTCAAAGGTTCATATTTACTTAAAAAACCTTAGCATCTCCTCAGAAAGAATCCTTATTTTGGCTTAGTTTCCACTTCTGGGTTTTCAATGGATTTGTTTCTGCCACTGCAACTCAGTACTAACTTTGTTAGGTTCAGCCACAAAAATGTTTTATCACCATAGCTACACTGAATTAAGCACACTGGACACGGTGCTGCAAAGACTGGACATTCAGAAAAGCCTGAGGCAAATCCAGGCCACAATTTAAACATGGAGTGTTTCCACAATCGCCGGGATGATTCACAGGCATACACACGATGTGTACTTAATCTGGGAAATGAACAGAGTGTTCAGAAGGCTGGTGGATCCAACCTCTGGGCTTCATCTCACACATCCCCTTCATTTCAAAACTGTGTTCAGTGTTTTTAATACCCCATCACTTTTCCCTCCTCACATTTTCAGCTTTTTTTTCCAATTTTGTTATCCACGTTTAAATCAGAAAGTTAAAGCCTAACTTTGATCTCAGATGTCATAACATAAACAACAGATGCAAATACTTCTTTGGTGACCACTAATCTGTCTGTAAATCTTCTGTTGAATCAGAGCTAAAAATAATGACATTCTGTGTTATTTGGCATAATTCAGCTCTTTACTTTTATAATCTGGGAAAACAGAAAAATATTGCTAACTTGAAGGAATTTCTGATTTTAAGATATTGCATAGATGGTTCATTGTATACCTTAGTGCCATGGGAGATATGGAGGAGCAGCTCTAAATTCTGCTTTACTGCATTTATAAAATGTAGATTTTTTTTTCTTTGTTTGCTTTTCTTGACAAGGAAACTGTGAGTCACTCAGATAAATTTTCAGAATTAGCCCTCTCAGTTCACCTCTTTTACAAGGATATTCCTTTAGGTTTGCAAGTTGAGGGTACAGCTTTACTACTGCCGTTTACTATTTCCTTTACCCTGGGCACTAGAACAATTCTGCATTAATGACATTAATACTGTCATTTCACTAATACTTCCCAATAGGCCATGGCAGGAGCTGCTATATGATTAATGGTTTTAGAGATGATTGTTGAAATCCTAACTACTGTTAAAGTAGCCAACCTAAAACAAAAAAACTTGTACTTTTCAGCCAAATGTTGCCAATTGCACAGAGCACTAACAGTGTCAAACTAAACTATACATAGCATTGACTACAGAACATTCACCTTGCCTTCCTATAGATTGTATTTGTCAAGCTACAAAAGGTTCACTGTCTTATTGCTACAAGATACTTCTCTATACTATAAAAGCTATTCATTATGTCTCAAGATTGTATCTCATATAAATGAAGAAGTATAGGAACATCTTTAAGAATATTCTTTTAGGACAAGAATATCAAAGATGCCAAAGTTTATAGATATAAAGAGAGGTTTGGAACAAATATAAATATTTGAATTCCTCATAGAGCAAAAGACTAAGGAATGTGATACATGGGCACAAACACAGTAAGCAGTTCAGATGGGAACAGAATGAGAATTCTGTTAGATATTTCCTCATGAATTAGCTGTCACTCAGTTACAGCAAACTGATTTACCTGGGTTTAATTTTCTTTGAAATACCATCACATGAGAGACTAGGAAACAGGGTTTCTATTCCCTCCTCAGTCTGTGGGATTACAGGCCTACAAATCCTCTTCAAAGTAGGAGTTTAGTCCACAGAAATATTGGCTAGGATGGGTGAAATGTGCTTTCTATTCCTCTATTCTCCATAATGCCCACAGCAGGACCATTATGCCATGAAGAGCTCAAGGTTCATAATGCTAAAGAGGAAGCACTCAAGTAGAACTCTGCTCTAACAGCCCATCAATACATGTGTCAGGTCTAAGAGCTTGTCTCTTTTCTGAATATTTTTTATTAATTTTGCTGGGATTATTAAATAAATATAAAATTTAACTTCTCAATAATTAAGCTGTTAAATTATAGAAAGGATGGCATTGTACTTAACTGTGAGTTTAAGACTTCAGATATGCAATAGGTATGCACAGTTTCTGAGGTCAGTGTTTGAATATACTTGTGAAAACATACTGGCCTGAGGGTTCTCACATTGGGTGATCCCAGACAAATCCACTGTAATTTAGTAAAATGCTAAAATTAATGTACCTCCATAGCATTAAAATTTCACTGTAGGCATCAGATTTTTTTAATCTCTGACTTAGGCCCATACAGTATTTCTGTACTTAATTCCCACTGATCTTTTATTTGAAAAGTAGAAAAAACTGGAGACAATTGTTCTACAAATTTTCTGTGTAAACAAACCTTTGGCTTGAAATTTTTTGATTCTAGGAGTTGCCACACCCCACATGCAACAGTTGTACTGCATTCAACTCTGATAGGACTCTTCCAAAGAAATCAGAAGAGACAGCTATACACACACACTGGACATCCAGCCTGTGATGTTTTTTAGAGAAAGAACTGGTTATCCTTAGAAAAATTAGGGCTTTAATGGGACTTGGACCCTTTAAGATTTCTTTGAAACGGTTTACCTATTATGTGGATGTCTACACACAACAACCCTAAAATGCTCATCAAAACTACTCAATTTTCTGCTGTGTACATGCTTAATACTTACAAGACAGCCAGCGGCTATTTTTACGAAAATATTTTTTCAGACAAATGTGGCATTGAAAGAAATAGCCTGACACAGCCAATAAAAACAGGTTTCAAATGAACTGCTTTTTATCAGTCATCACTTAAATGAAACAGAGCTTCTGGCTTTCTTATTTCCCAAATAATGTGGTTTCTGATATTACGTCCACTTGAAAGTACTATTATCAGTTTGTGACTACCTACATGGGTTGTGATTGTGGAAGGAAAACTGACCAGAGTCTATATTTCACACGCAAAACATATTTTTTTTCCCAGAGAATCCATTTAGTTCTTTCTAATGGTTCCTGTTCATTATATAACAGGATTTTTGTTTCCTGTGACTCAGATAAGGAACAAGGGATATAGGAATATCAAACTATTGCATTTCAAGAATGCAATTAAAGACTTCACCTTCAGCAGTGACAGCTTGATTACGACTGGATATGCTCATCTAGGCTTTAAAGCATGGCTGTTAGGATTTGGTGATAGATCACATCCTCAGGTGTCCTACAGCACCACAAAGCTCTGTGATTTTGCTGTCAAGGATCAGGGGAATCATTAATAAGCTGGGGATCTCCAGGGCTCAAAAGAACCCATAAATATATAATCATCGCTTTCTAAAACATAGTTTTTGTAGGTGAGGTAATTTTTAAATGTCAGATAATCACCTGTCAGTAAAGCAACTGTAAAAATTTTCATTCTCCTTTCCACTCCCTCTAAATTTCTCCTTTTCCTTTCCCCTCCTCTTATCCTTTTCTGGCTTTTTCCTTCCTTCATGGTATAAGGCAGGGATAGACATTTCTTCTGTCTTTCAGGCTAGGTGAAGAAGAACTCCCAGCACTATCAACTCCTTCTAGCTATCAGAGCAGTATGTAAAATACATGGAGTGGTCTCTTTCTTTAGTGCAAGCACAATTTGAAAAACCAAAAGCCACTGGCAGAATATTTATTAGGCTACAGAAAAAAAAATAATTGAAAATTCAGGGCTGGCATGATCAGAGCAGATCCTTCAAATTGACATCAACTGAATTGCTGCAAGAATAAATCAGAAATTGAAATGTGACATCCATTCCCCATGTCTTTACTGTCTTCATATTTAACACTATCTACTGGCTTCATTATCTGTTTTTTGGGGTTTGTTTGTTTTGTGGGATTTATAGTACTCATTTTTGAGCTTATTCATTCATTTTATTTCTTTTATGAAGACTTGATCCCAAATCCAGTAAATTTCTGACTTCACTTACCAAAATTTAAGGTTTTCCAGAAGTTTAAAGGATATGGGATGCTGTATAGTGATGGTACTTAGCCTTTTAACTGGTACTTAGCTGGTATTTAGCTTCTTAGGAGATTTAGGAGCATTTACAACCCTGCCCTCAGGCTGTAACTGCAAATATACCTTCCTGGTTTTACCTGCAGGAGGATTTAGAGAGCTCAAACACTTTAATGGATGCAACATTGGCGGACTTTGGCTTAAGGTAGTGTGATTCAACTCAAGACATTCAAAATATCTTCAACAATTATTTATTTGAAAGAGATGTTGGGAATTGATAAGATAGAGGTTGTTTCTCCTCTGCTGTTGGCTGCCAAGACATTTTGTTAAGAAGTGATGATGATAGTTTACAGGATTATGGAGATTTGCCCAAAAAATACACCCACCCTCATTGATTCAGTTCTATTTTGCAATCTCTCTGAAGAAACTAATCCTGTATAGTTTGCATTCCCTTATTTACACCATGGAATTTTCTTTCCTTCTCACAGTTTGTTTAAAGATTTCTCCTTCTCTGTGGCCATCTATGTATCTTATGTCTACATGGTTAAGCAAAAGCATTCAGCACAATCTTTCAGCATATCATTCTCTTTTAACACAGAAATCTCAGCCCTGTCTTAGCAAAACCCTAATTTATTTCCTTCAAAACCAGTTTACTTTAATGCTGTGAAATTGAGACAGATTGTATTTAATGGAAGAATGACTTTAAGTTGAGAAGCTGTTATTGAAATGCATAGTCACCGAGTAGATAGTCTTTACTGTATGTGCCACCTGGGGGTGATTCGGATTAGGTGTTTTCTAGCTGAATTAAATACTTAACAAAAGAACTATTTTCCCATCTGTGAATACAGCTCTACTGTGCAAATACCATTACTGCCAGTTGAAATTACATAGTTAACATCCAGAGGTCACATGCACAATTTCTACTGCTGTTAGAGGGAACACAATATTTTTATGGAAAAAGGCTAGAGAGAGTGGGAAGAAATAAAATATTGAAATTCAACATAAGAATGAAGCTACAAGCCTGATTCTGCTTTCATTGCAATCATTTGGATTTGTATGACTTCATTCCAGCTTACTTCACAAGCAGTTAAGTTACTAAGAATTTCCAAGATCAAGAGCGATAGTTCACTTAAGAGGGGAAAACATGGCCTTTGAAAGCCAGCAACCAAAGAAGAAGAAACTTTAAAATTATATAACTTCAATGTTTCTGTTTTCATTTAAATTTCAGATCTTATCTTCAGCTGTTTTACTCAGCTAGAGATAGTGAAGTTGATTAGTGCTGAGTAAGCACCTACACCTTTAACAACAGTTCGTAAGTCCTTAGCCAATTGCAGGATGGACAACTTTCTCTGGGCAATCTGTGCAAACAAGTCCCAGATCAGGTCCTGCAGATTCTTGATGTAATGTGGTGGTGTAAGTATAAACCAGGTCAATATTTAGTAAATTTTAAAAAGCAATGATTCTTCCTAGAGAGTAATAAAATATTTATTTTGGTTAAAATGTGTTGCAAGCTGTGCTCTTTTGACACTGTGAAACTGCTCTTGTTCAGCAAAATGGCTTCCATTTTCTGTTAGACTAAAAAAAATCTACTGTGGTAATCTGAGAATAACTTTATGACAGAAGTTGACATTTTAGCAATGTTTTCTATTGCTTCATTACCTTGGGAAATAAGTTTGTGGGTTAAAGAAGAAGGTAAATAAAAAACATACTAAGAGAATGTACATACTTTTACATTGGCTCTAATTAAAGTATTTTCTTAATAAATTAAAAATTATAAAAGCAGAAAGACATGAAATGGCTATACAGATTTATGCCAAAGGTTTATCTTGTTCAGAATCTGGTTTCTGACAATGATCAATACTAGAAACCCAGGGCTGTATATTGGTACCCTCAGCTTAGGAATTTTGTGAGGTAAATTCTTATGCAGACAATTGTACTTTATTGTCAATGATGGACTCTATCCTCATGCATTTACCTAATTAAAAAACATTTCTAATTTTGGTGTCCATAATATCCTGTGGCAGAGTTCCATAATTTTATTATGCATCATGAGAAAAAGTACTCTTCCTTTTGTTTGTCTCTAAGGGAATCAGGGAAAAATTAAAAGGGGCTGTATTTACCCAGTAACCAGTAACGCTTGCAGATATTTGCAGAGCTGCACAAGAGGGTGCTCATTATGACCAAGGCTCTGCAGGCAGGAGAGCAAGGGGCAGTCCAATGACTGAGCTGAAACTTTGCAGTAGGAGAAAGCAGAGAAGTGTGTCATTAGAGTTCCTCATTTTGTCAATGCTCTTTTGAGTCCTGGATGTGAAAAACAGAGTTCACTGTCTTGGTAAAATTTAGAAAGGTTTAATAAAAAGACAATAGGAGACAAACATAAAGCAAAGAGTTACATACGACCGAATGCCTTGGGGTCCTACCAAGGAGCCCACACTACTTCAGAAAACACTTCTTTAAATGCAGAGACATGTTGTATATTCATAAACCCTCATGCATCATTCAAAACATTCTTTTGGGTCCCCCCTTACCCCACCTGTACTACCCTCCCTTTGCAGATTTTGCATTTTTCATTCTAGTCTTTCTCTTGGTATCTATCAGTCCGGTTTTACTGGTTATGATACAGGGCCATCGAAACCCCTCCCTTGATGCTCAGGTGCTTCTCTTCTAGGAATGCAAGGAATTCCTCTGCTTAGCCCTCACCACCCGCTGTTTCATGAGCAGAAAAAAATCTTGTTGTCCCTTACATTATTATTCTAACATTACACATATATATGTATAGCATTTATTTTAATATTTGCAAAAAGCCAACAACTAATATGCACTTATAACACTGGATATCTGTGTGCCACAAACCAATGCCAAATGTTTATCTGCACATATCCACTGAGAAATGTAAGTGACTGTAAATAAGGTTTTATCTCCTGTACTCTCCACTGAACAGTCCCAGACTGCTATAGGAATACATGAACAGGAAATTGTTTGGATCCTAAGGGCAGCCCAGAGTAAGCCTGCGGTGTGGCGAGCTGCGTATTTTCATATGCTGTGGTTTGTCCTTTTTGAAGTGGTCTTGTAATGAGCTGAAAATATCCACATTTAGGTGGTAAACATGCACGTAAGTCTGCTGGTAGTGAATTTCCAATTTGAAGAGTGTAAGTTGCTTAATGGACAGTTATAGCCTGACACCCTAACAACACCATCCCTTTCTATAGACAGAAAGAAAAAAATCCAACGTTTCTTCTCAGGTTATTCCCACATTTCTTCTGTTTATCAAATACAAAGCAAATGTATTGTACTTACTTTTTCAATGCACAAATGACTAAAATGTCACACTATAAAACTGCTAACCACAGAGTTTGAAATTTGTTATTGCTTAACTGGAAAGTATTCTGTGTTTTTCAACAGAAAGTATGGCCTCACAGCTGAGGACTTCGCAACTAAGGACTGAAGGAAGTGGCAGCCCTTTTCAAATATGAGCTATAATCTATAAGAATTATTTTTCTTTAAGAGTAAATGGTGTTTGCTAAATTACCTAGTTGGGCTGAGATTCTTGAGACTTTCCTCAGGCTTGGGGAGGAGGACTACAATACTTGGTACAAGATGAAAAATACTGGCTTTGCAGCTTTTGGCTGCATGTCAAGCTTCCCGTAAATAATAGATATGGCTACTGCAATTAATTGATTGAGCAAGGAATCCAATGAATGGCTACTGCTTCAGAGTAATTTTAGGAAACTCAACACCTGGAAAGCATGAAATAGTTGTAAATAAGTGCAGCTGAAGATCTTTGGTGTTTAGGAATATGCATTAGACAGTTGCACTTTGTCATTCTTTTATTTTTTGCAGTATTTCAAGTAGTTCAGACTACCTCTGGATTCCAGCGTGTTTCCTTGCTTTAAAAGCAAATATTACCCGGCATTCCCTGAACAAAATAGTTAGCAGTGGTGAAATGGAGAATAAACTAATAAACAAATATGTTTACACAGAGTTGGTAGTATATGTCTTTTGCTTATTAATGTTTTATGAACTAGAATATAATAATCACAGCAACATTTCACATAAATTGCTTGTCAAATTAGAGCGAGTTCTTCACAGCAGAAAGGGATCTAGAGAAATATATGGAAGAAATTGAAGAACACCAAATTTCAATGTATTACACCCTAAGAAAGTAAGGAATTATAAAAGCCACTTAGCTGAATTTTTTTACTCCTTATTCTATTGTTCCATATAGTCTTTAAATCGGTTGTTATTATGCTATGTATCTATGTATAGATAGATACAAAAACATGTTTGGTGACAATGCTTACTGAATTAATTATGATGCATGAAAGTGAAGAGAAAATTTTCATCTCACCCAATTTAAAAAGATCATTGACTAAGCAAATACAAAGTCCAATGAAAACTAAAACTTTCAAATAAAAAAAAATGCAAATGTGCTGGTGTGAAGGAAAAAAAGTTTATTCCTAACACATGTAAGGAGATATTTGTTACTTAGCCTAGACCAATTGATAGCAGCTAATCAAACAAAAAATACACCCACAGTGAAGTGAAGGTGTCCTTGTTTCAGCTGGGAGCATAGTGAGGGGAATTTTTTTAGTTAGAAAAGCAAGACATTAGTTTGAAGATGAGGTTTCAAAACTTGGACTTCAAAGAAGACTTCAAGAGGCCAATGCTGTAAAGTTAACTTCCATCACCAATGCACAGTCAGTATTCAAAGGACATACTCCTGAAATGCCCCTCTAATGAGTAGTTCTCCAACAGAGGCCTCCAACTGACATTGCTTCAGGTTATGTCTCCTTCTTAAAAACTCATGTCATGATTACCACGTTCCTGGAAGCACATTAGCTAGTCACAGGGAAGAGGCATCAACCAGTAGAGCCTCACAAAACACGGTGTAGTGTCCTTTCTTTTCAATTCACTTTTGTATTCAACAAGCTCCTGTAAATGTGCTATCTGTTTTGAACACAATGACTTTATTTAACTGTCACCTTAAACTGACTTAAAGTAAGTATTATTTTAAGGTATCTAGATAACAGAAATCTCTTTAGGTGGTATGTAAAAATGTAGGAGGTAGGACACCTTTTAACTTCCCTATCTCTGCAGTATTTCTTCTAATGTATTTGAAGAATAATAGATGGCATCTCAGCTTCAGTTTCAAGTTATTAGCATGCAGTAGGATTTTGGTAAATATGTGTGAACATTAAGGCCAAAAGGGGCACATGGCATATGTGACAGGCTCAAAGAGCACAAATCTAGCTGTTATTCAGACTACCTGCCCGAGGCAGTGCACAGTGGTGTCTTTAAAGGCTGACTCACAGTACTGCTGAGCTGCCTTACTCTTCACAGATCCCTCCTTTCTTCACTGCCTATGTAAACTTTCTACGCTCCTTATATACCCAAGCAGCTCGAATGCCTGGAGCTGAATAGTAAACATAGTATGGTTCCCTTTCCTATTCTCTATGTCCCATCAAATAATGACAAAGCTGAGGTAGTTGCAGCTTATTTTTGGCTTGCTTTTCTAGCCCCTTTCTCATTTTAAATAAATGTGATTTTAACCAGCTTCTAATTGAAGCTGTTAGAAGATGTGATCCTGTGGTGTTAACTTTGACATGTGGCTGCCCACGTCAATAGCAATCGCTGCATGACACACTGATCCTTGAAAGGAAACTGAAAAATAGCATGTGATTTTCTGAGATAAACAGGCATAATGGAAAAGTTTGTTTTATAGTGCCAAGCTGAATAGAGACAGTACAAATTAGAAACTCCTGTGGTCTAGATCTTACTGTGCCACTATCTTCATTCGCCATCCCCATGCTTTAGTTTTCTTTGCAAAAAAAAGGGATTATCTCACAATTACTTGCGAATAAAATAAACCCTGAGCTCTAAGTGTTCCCAGTAGGGTTGGGGATTTTTATTTAGCTCTCTTATTAAAACATTTCTAACAACCAAGGATAGTGAAGTAAGCATCTAGTAGAACAAGTCTGTAAAAATAATAATTGTTACAGAACAAGCTCTCAAAAACTCAATAGATCTAGAAAAGACTTATAAATGAGTCATTGGTTCCCGTAAAAAGCTCAAACTACAGTTTTGGTCATTCATAAAAATGTTCTAAAACCAGTGGGGTATGTTTCAACTTAAAGTAATAACATTTTTCTAAGTAGTGAAGGCTGGCAAGATCAATGTTAACCAACTTTTTAGTTCAGATCTTTCAGTAATTTTTTTTCCTCTATTTTCTAAATTTAAATTTAGTCTGTTAGCAAATAAAATCAATCAGAAATTGTGCCGATGGTCCAGAGACACTTAGGTGTTACAGCCATGAAAGAAGTAGAGGTTCTCAATGTAGAAACATCTCTGTTTTCTGTATCAGAAAATTATTTTTATTTCCTTACTCAGAGGGGAGTAATTTCATATCTGAATTACAGACCTTGTGAGCTGACAGTCCAGTCTTGTAACTCTGATAGTGCCTGAAGCACAGTGTGAGGTTTTGTTATTAAATTATAATATTTCTGAAGCTCAGCAAATGTGAAGCATATATGAGAATACGTATAGGAACGTTAATACTTATAAGAACCAAAGTCTGTATTTGGACCCTTGGAAACTTTGAATGTGCTCCAGGTTTACTCTTTCAGTGCCCGAGGAGGACAGAGCACTATGTCCTAGTGAGCCATGGCGGCCCAGTGCTGTGGGCAGCGGTACAGGGCAGCAGCTCCATCAGCAGCTCTCAGCATGGCAGCCTGGACCTGCCAGAGTTTGCTCACACAAACTTCCCAGCTTGTACTTGTGGGCTCACGCCTGAAGGCAGATTGGTGCATAGAAATCTGGTGAAGAGTTCATCAAGCAGTGTGCTACCCAGGAATCTGAGCAGAGACTGATGTACAGCATTGCACACTGACAGATGAAAAGCAACAGTCCTGCCCTAAGGCCTTGGACATGGAGGTTCATTTAGCATGCAACCCTGAGCTGACAGGCTTGGCTGATTCGCAAGGGAGACTGGACTCCTGTCTCTGCCCACAGCAGAAGGAAGATCCTTCCCCTTGCTACCAGTGTGCTCCTAAGGAACAGATATGATGTCCTGGGGCTAGAAAGAGAAGACTCCATGTAAAGTGACCGAGACCAAGAAAAGGTCAATGGGACAAAGTTGGTACAATCAACCATCCATGTTGGAACAATACCACAAAATACACATCAGAAAGATGTTGAAGGTGCAAGGAGCACAAAGCGATTTCTCCTTCCAGTTGAAGGATAGCGTAGAACATCTTTGAGAAGTGTAGAAATCTTCACTGAGAAAAACCTCTCTGAAGATGAAAATAACTGATGAATAGTTCTGCTTCCTGTGGAACTGACCTTTGAGTGGTGGAGACAGATCTCTACAGAGGCTGGCAGAAGGACCAGGCATCACCAACCCACAGGAGGTCCAGAGCATGCAGAGAAAGTCTGTCTGTAATGGCATGAGTTGGTATGTGCCACACAGTCCTCTCAAGCAATAATCCATCCAAATGAAAAGAAAATGGTTAGGCCACATTATGGGTGCTTGAAGGGAGAATAAATGCTGAACTTGGCTATTGTGGTAGGGAAAAAATGGGAAGGGAAAGCCTTCCAACCCTCCATTTTCCATGCATATTCAGCAATTCTTAGGGTCAAATCCTTACAATAATTCTACTCTCACTGGAAGGTAAATAAAGAATATCGCACTCTCCCTGCCCTGCTTCATCTCATGAATAATGCATCTGATTCCTTAAAGACACACACAGCAAAAATACAATTCATTTCAAGAAAAAGCAAAATGTATATCCCACCTAGTCCAGCTGAGTGGTAAGTCAGAATATCCTATTCTGCAGAGTAGGATCACTGCATGTACTGTTGCCAAAGAGAGGGAAAGTCTGAGGATGGGTGGTGAGATGCACAGAAATAAACAAGAAATTCTTGCTCTCCTGAGAAAGGAAAATTCCAGGCAAAAAAAACCCAAACAAGAACTTAAGTGTAAATAAGGATCCCAGTATCCTGAAAATCCCCCCTCTCCCTTTCTGTGAAGGGGACAAAGTATCCTCCTGACAGGGCTATCTTGGGATCAGGGAGCTGGGGTTTCCCACTCAAATACGTCTGTCTGATATTCACACCAGTTCCTAAAACCAGGCACTGAGCAGATGACTGGCTCCAAGCAACAACATCTCTCATTCTCTACTCATGCAAAAGGCCCTTTTGGTTCCACTGGCAATTCTGTCTACATACATAGATAATGTCAATCCTAAAAGGAATAAATAGCCAGGCACTCAAGGCTCTCTGAATCCCTTAGGCATTCACCTTAGGTGCCTGACATAGCAACCTTCCAAGTAGTAGCCAAAAGGTGACTGTTTGGCTAACATGTTAATAGCCATCTTAAAGTGATATTTACTTGTTTCCATGGTGACATGCCACTGAAGAAAACATGTACTGACAAGAATAAATATGCAAATGGTTTACTTTTCAGTCCATGCATGCCATTTTGCATATTCTTTCATTCTAGCAATTAAAACTCTGTGTTGCCTCTGTATAGTCATTGGGTAGAGTGGAAAGGTAAACACTGGAAATCTTTATTCTTCTGGTAGCTTACAGCTTCTCTCCTTGGAGAATAAAAAATTGTCTATTTTTATTCTTGTCAAAAAACAATAGAGTTTGCATTAGTCACAGAGAATATGGAAATCTGCCAGGAAAAAAATATTAGCTGTACCCCTGTAGAAACCTAATAAAAATGTCTATTGGGCTTTTGGAAATGACCCTTAACTACCAGCCAAAGCATAATGAAATTGGCAAAACACAAAAAGTAAAGTCTCACTTTGCTTTGCAGCTTTCAAATGACCCACAAACCTCATTAAAAGGGATCACCAGTGGCAAATGTTGACTCTGCCAAAATTCTTTGGCAACATGTCCCCAAAAACTGAAAGAGAACAAGTTTGCATAGAAGCAACAAGCTTGACTGTCAGGTTAGCTGCTGTCAACATCTCTCACACTACAGACAAAAAAATCCCTTTTGACTTGTTTTCTTAATGAGTTATTCTGTTGAATTTATTTCATCCACAGTCCACAGGAGCAGATAGTGCTCCTCTTTATTCAGATAAAATCCGGATGAAGCTAAGGAAGGGGATTGCAGGACAGCAGAAGGGAGGATAGCAGTGGACTTTCTGGAGCAACTGTTTTATGTCAATAGTAAGGAAACTCTATTTTTTAAAGAACAGTGTTGTAAAATTTAGTATTTTATTGTGCACATTCATGTTCATAAACTATAATTAAGGATAGATGTTGCACTGAATTAAATAAAATCAAACTAAAAATTATGGAACTCAACTCTTCCTCCCTGGTAGCTGTTTATGTCTATGAGAAGGCAAAATCAAGATTTGACCTTTGATATCCTTCTGGAAAATATGGTCCAGATAAGTGTAGACTATGAGTTTGTAGATGACTTACTTATTTATGTTATGAAAGATGTCTGGCTAGCTTTTCCTCTCAGGTCTCAAAAATTGATTAGCTTTTGAAAAAATTTAGTGTTCTACTATCAGCTTATGAGTAAAGAAATCCTCCCTGTTTCTTTACAAAAAAATTGCAAATAATATCATGTGCAATTGGCCTCACATGCCCTTTCATGTAAAAAAAGAAGAGAGCAACACGCATGCTTAGCCATACTGAGGCAACAGGGTGGAGAAGGAGTGAGTATTTGGACTGGTGACGTTTCTTATGAGTCTGCAGAGTTGATTTGTCTTTACACAGTCCTAAGGCCTCCATCATGCTATTGAAGCTCACAGGAATACTACTGAGAGTATGGTTTTTAGCACTGAAACATCAGATTATAACAAAACGAACTATTTTTTCCCTGAAACTCCATGTTTGTAGAGATCTTTATTCAAAGTGTGTCTTGCTCTGTTTGTGGACTGTAATTTTAATGAGCCACATGCAGAGTTCTTCTAAGAGCCAGCTTTGCAAAGAGAAATGTCACACTGAAAAATTCCATGTTTGGCACCATTTTATTGTTTTGTGGACAAGTCTACTGCGATTTCACTCCATACATTTCCTTCTTCCTACAGTATAGAGCTGGCAAGTTGTGCCCCCCCACCTCCCCCAAAATTCAATTTCACCATTATTCATTTTCACTCACTCTCCCTGTTTTCCTTCATGTTGAGGCAGGAAAACAGCCTTAAAAGTGTGTCAACCTACATAATTCAAAGACAACACTGGAGTTTGAGTGGTTTTGTCCTTGCTTAAAACTGAAGTTAAAAAACACAGAATATTTAGTTAGAAAATTAAATCTGAGGTCAGCCAAAAGGTAATGGAAATGTCTTTCTGAGTAAAAATAATTTCAAAACCCAACAAACCAGTTGGCTCTTAGACATTGACTACTCTAGAGACAAAAAATGGATGCTATGCACCTTAGTAGTCTGACTGCTTGTGTTTTCTTTAGATATCTTATAGACATACGCAGCTAAATATGGAGCAGTATGATGTTTAAAAATAATTATGACATACAAAGTGCCTTTCTGCCTCTGTATTTCATAGCTAGCAAAATCCATACTCTCCACATGGCTAAAAGCAGCAGGACTGGGGACAAGAGACTAGGATGGGCACATGAGGAGAAGCTGACATGGGTCAGTGTACGTGCTGTGGCTTGGGTGGCTAATCTAGCACGCTTGGGAGTTCAGACATTGGCTGTGTCTCCCAAACCCAGCTTCTCGGTGGTCTTCTCGGGGTACTGTAAATCCACATGACATCTCTGTGCTGTGCAGAGCATAAAGATAGAAAAGATTAAGAGTCATGTTCTCATTACAGAGGAGGTCTTTGTGAAGACCTTAAGATGTGACCAAAGCACAGGGATAAAATCATCTGCTCATGAGCATTACACGCCTAATTAAAAAAAGAAAAAGAAGACAGCATACAATTGATTTCACTCCAGATTCTGTCTTAAGTTTGCAAAAATATTCTGGTATTATTCTAGCTTTCTTGTTCCCCTGAACTTCCTGCTCAGGAAATGGAAATGGAAGGGCCAGACAGTTCTTCTCTTCTCAAGGGATTTTCAGAGCAATTCTAAAGAAAAGAACATTCATATTTTCAAAGTTGGTGCTGACATTCAACTATAAATCACAGATCATCAGTGATTCTTAAAAGTGAGATGTACTGGCCAGAATCCCTAAGAACCAAAGGCATCATAGGCAAAAGTATCTTTGCAATCAAAAGAGGGAAAATTGGGATCAGGAGGCCTGCTTAAGATTTGTATGAGAAATTTCACAAACTTCTATTATTCTTTTGAACAGGAACATTTCTTATTAGGAGTGGCTTATGGCTTATTTTATCATTAATAAAATAAGTGAAACTCGAAAATATAGGATTGAGCACAGGGGAAACTTAGAAAGCAAATTTACCAAAGTATCACTTGATTCTTTTCTCTCTGCCCCATTTTTGTCTTTTACAAGATTTAGTTGCTATTTTATCTGTACTGAATATACTTTTGGTTCAGAATATACCTATGGCAGTATTTTTAAAATATACTCAACTGATTTTTTGGTTCATAACCTTTCTCTAAGGATTGGTGAAAACCATCAAGGAAAAGTAAGTTTACTTCATAGCAAAAAAACCCTAATATCACACCGGAAAACTGTGGTTTGCAAACCCCAAAAGTTTAAAATGCTGTTAGGTAAGCAAAAGAAAAGAAAGGATTTATAAATGCTTACTCAATTATAGAGTTGCTCACATCAGCTCATTACCAGTTAATTATTAAATATACATTACAGTCATTCTTTAGATGAGATATTTGGGAAGCAGATGGCTCCTATCAACAGAGTTAAAAATAAATAAGATTGTCTTCAGGAACATCTGGTGCTAGTGACTGTCAGAAACCATGCCAAGCTTAAAAATTTAAATAAATCCATGAAGTTTGAGGTCTTTTATCCCTACATTTATGACCAAAAGGACCAAAGGAAAGATCTAACTATGATTTGATTTCGAATCAGATGCCAAACTCTTTCTTAGGGTTTTTGCCCATGTTGAGACCAAAGCATTTTTTTTCTCTTGGCTTTTACCTACCACAGCTAAACACTGAAGCACAGGTAAATCTGTTACTTCATATTTTGTCTTGTGTCTGAAAATGAAATGAGTAATTTTTGGATTTTATTCTATTACCTTTTAGCAGTTGTACTTCACAAAAACTGTTTAATTTTCCAGGTGACAGTGTTACAGGAGTGACATGAATTTCCATAAACCTTTTGACCATATCTCTCATTGTGACTTCATCAAACTTTTTTGGTGAGAGATAGATAGTATTATTTATCTTGCTGGTATTTGGATTAGTCTCTAACTCGTTGTCTTCTAAGGGAGTAAAAACACTGTCAAAATGAAATTTAAATGTTTCAGTGTTGTCATTCTTTTATCTATATTTCCAATAGGACTGTTGAATTTCACCCTAAAACATATCAGCTTGACCACCCATGGGTGTAATCCTCTCTTTCCAAAGAGTATGTCCAATTTAACCACTGACTGTCCTGCTGAACCAGTCTCCACTTTAGAAGTTTATTTTCAAAGAAAACAGAACTGGGGCAGAGATGGAGTTTTCTGTGTGAGTGTGTGTGTGGTGTATGTGGTTGTGAAATCCTAATCAAGGTCCATCTGGAAATGTTCTTTCACTGAAATATCAGTTAGATGAATGAATTCCAGCATGATGCTGCATATACAGGGGACAAGTCTTCCAGGAAAGAAGAAACTGGAGCACTAATGAGGCATATCTTTCCAATTCCTATTATTACTTTTCCCAAAATCCACATTCAATACATAACTGGTCAAAAATGGACTAATCTTGCCCAACCAAAGAAACTTTGGACAGCCTCTTGCTATTGCTCACTTGTCCTGTGTCAACTTAATGGGTCTGAACAGCCTCTACATTTTTGTCTCCACCTTATCCTGAGTTCAAGGTATTAACTAAGATAACTTGGGCTTTGTCCATCCTACCCAAGCAACCAGGTGTGATGGGAGGGTGGGAAGTGTGATGTGCAGGCACAGCTTCTAGTCGGTGCTATACTCGGGTGACTCTGTGACTGCCTCTCTTGTCACTGCTGGAAACTGCACAGGAGTCCAGGTGTCTCCTCTGCCACCTGCTCCACAACCACAGAACGCACAGGATATTAAATAAAGCCATCTTGACTTTCAGGTTCATTTTTTGTCTTTGTTTCCCCTGGTGCGGTCTGCCAATGTGAAGCACAAACCCAATTAGAGAGGTTTGCAGGTGGTTTGTTTGCTTTTTGGGATTTTTTTACATGCTCCCTCATTGACACAGGAACTATGCTGACAACACTTGAAAGCTGGCACACTGTGCAGTGCTGTCCACCAAATCGTCTCCTTACTGTCCCCTGTAACACCCCTTACTCTGTGTCTTTTAGAGCTTTTGTTTTTGCAGTCAGACAATTCACAAGGTCTCATGCAGCTCTGCTGGAAAGAAAAGGAAGGAGTTGAAAGTCCCACCAGATTCAATCTGAAGCATTTAGTTTGATTTTTTTTTTCCCTCAGCAGAGTGTGCCTCAGGCCTGATCTTTGGTGGTCTGGTGATAAACACTGCTGTCTAGAGTTTCATGATACTGGGATTCCTTTTTCTGCTTTACCACAGATTTCCTGCGTCCTTGAGAAAGTCACTTAATCTACTATTCCCTCAATACCGCACAGAAAACGATGCTGTTCTTCCTGAGCAAGGGCGTTGGGAGGACAATTCTGCTACCTCTCAGAGGAGAATGTATGGTCCTGTGGCATTTAGATAAGCAGAAAAATGTAACCTTAAACTCAGTGATAAAGTTGGGTCTATCATTGTAACATAAAGTCATCTGTAAAGGACAAAAAGGACCATTTTGTCTGCTCATGGAGGAGATTAAATGATTATAAAATTAATTTTTATGTGCATTTAATTTTATTTTAGCTTTTTATGTAAAAGTCATTAAAGGTACTGAATATTTCCTTCAACACAGAAGAAATCCCTAATAAAAATACAACACAGTTGCAATTGTATGTGTGCAATTATCTGTGGAAAGTTAAAACAAACCTGTAAGTATGCTTCAGCCATTAGCTCAATTACTTTAGTTGTGAAAGTGTTTTTTTAAGGCAGCTTTGCTTCATTTTGCTTCATCATAATCTGTCATGTTTTGTACCTAAAAAGTATCCTGTCACTGAGAAAGATCTCGGATGGCAGGACACACAAGTTCCGGCCTGATACCCTTTGAAAGTTACATTCCTGTCTCCCCAGATTCCTCTGATTGCAGGTAGTTTCACTTAAATAAATAAAAAAAGCCCTCATTTCTACTCAGTCCCCTGATTTAATGCATCAGACCTTTAGACAAATAAAGCACAACTGAGTTTGGATTGGTATCAAGAAGAGCTATTGGATTTTCAGAATTAGAGACTGAAATGACCTAAAAGTTGGAAGATTTTGACCAAGACTCTGTCAAACTCCAAGAAACTGAATGAAGCAAAATTATATCAGTGGCACATTGTAGATGGTTGGTGTGCAACACACTATTTCCTAAAGCTGAATATTGGCAAAATGTGCAACAGATAATGTCCAAACATTTCAATTAACAAATACTCAGATGACCCCGAACTGCAGGGAGCAGTTGGTGTGTGAGAGGGCAGGGCTGCTGCTCAGAGTAACTCCAGCAGGTGAGAAAAATGGGCTGACAGAAACCTGCAAAGGGCAGCATTGGTGGCACAAGGTCCTTCACCCTGAGGGGACAGCCCAGGGCACCAGTGTGGAGTGGGGACAAGTGGCCATGGAGCTGCTCTGCAGAGGAGGCCCTGGGGATCTCAGAGGAGCCACATGACAGGGTGTCCTTGCAGTAGTGAAGGCCAGCCACAAACACAATAGAGGTCATAGTCTGTAGGCTGAGAGGCTCCCTCCCTGCTTGGCACTTTGCTGAAAACAGCCCTGAGCTGTTTAAAACTCACAAGACCATACCTGGAGTCTTCATCCCAGTTTAGGTTCCCCAATACAAGAAAGCCATAGGCAGACTAGAGCAATCAGCTTCCAGAAGACCCATGGTAACAGAAAAAAGACTACATAATCTGGGCATCTACACAAAGTAATTTAAATTCTTATAATAATCTACTTTTGAATTTAAGATATCTTCAGCCTTGTAATCAAAATTTTTCCTGTTTCTACAGTTTAGCCACATACTCCATTTTGGATCCATACATTATGGTAAAATTTCTAAAACATCTTTAGGTGCCTATTAAATATTCTGAAACATGTATTCACACATTGTGTGGAATGAAAGATGAGAAATAAAAGAAATACTAAAAAAGCAACAACAAAAAATACGCAGAGAGAAAATACACCGAGATTGCTTTTTTAACTTGGGTAAGACTATCTTTCTTTTCCAGAGCCCTTCTTAAAAGTAAAACAAAACACTTTTCAATAAATCCTCTTACTGAAAGATAACATTTTCTTCAAAAATTTCCCCTTCTTGATCAGATATTCATTCTCATGTTCCTGAACTATAAATGGCATGTAATTGAATATATTTTTCCATCTCCTATTAAAGTAAGTTGGCTAACTGAACTGTTAAGTGATGCAAACCTGTTTGTTTGTTTTCTTTTTCTGTAATGCTGCAGTTTCTCCTGTTGGATGAGTAGTGCAGTGTGTCGGGATTCTCATTTTTGGGGTAGTTATAGTGCTGTGGTATACTCAGGCAAATGCACTGTATCAGTGCACAGCTATGAAATTGCAACATCTAATGTGTTTTCTTAATTGAAGTAGTCAATTAAAGGATACATTTTTTTCTTAGCAATACAAACTTCCATTATGCAATTCAAAGGTAAGAATTCCCCAGAAATGTTGTGAAACTATTTCAACCAAATACATAAAGACTTATGGAATATGAAAACTTTTCTTGACCTAGTTTTAAGTTTTGTGAATGCTTATTGCATGCTTGAACAAATCTAAAATTTAGTATTTCAGGTATATTAAAGAACATCTCCTAATATAGCAAACTTTTTGTTTGAAATTCAGATAAGAGCACTGCTTGCCAGTGGTTTGGTCAAACATGGCATGAATATAATCAGTAGAAATTCTAAAAATAATTTGTATTTTAAATAGATGATTTCTCAATCATACACATAGAGCTATATTGTGTTTTGAATTCCAGTGTAGAGCACTTATTAAATAAATTAATATGGTCAAAATTCATGGATCCAGAGGAGTGCTGAAGGAAAAATGAAAGAAACGTGGAAGGTAAAAGGCTGTAGACAGAAAAACTGGAAGTTAGGCTCAAGCTAAATTTAGAAGGGAAGCATTTCAACTGTTTTCTTCAGAACTTCTTACTTTCTTTATTGAATTTGTCAGCAGCTGTATAAAAAAATACATCCTCACTCTAGACAATGAGATTGAAAAAAAGGTTTTCAGCAGTGATAGAGAAGACTATGTGAAAAAAATTTAAGGGAAAATAAGTTAGTGACAGATGAACGATAAATGTTGCATCATCCTGGCAGATATTCCAGAAACATGTAAACACAGCTATGTAATTTTTATATGCCTAGTTCCTACCTCAAATTTCCTGGAGGTTTAGAGGCAGACAAACCTGGAGTTTGGACCTAATGCAACTTAACTGGATACCATGGATGCATAAACAATAATCCAACTTGTCAAACACACACCCTGGAAAAGTTAAGTTATTGAGGATATGATATAGAGACCACATTTAAAGGCTACATATGTAAGATTCACTTCATGATCAGCAGCAAGTTTACCTTGGATTCCTGTAGACACTCATGCAAAGTCTGTCTGAGCATATCTTTCCTGTTAAGGCTTGATTATCTGGAAAACTTGAGTATCTCTGCTCTGAAAACCTGCTTTCCTCAACATGCCTGAATTAATCGTTATCAGCAGTAGATACAAGCAAAACATTAAAGGCTTTTCAAAATCTTGACCAGCATTTCCTCTTAGAGTCAGCAATTATTAGAAAACAGGACTTGTAATTTTAAATATTGTACACACTATTATTTTTTTCTGACAGTGTTAATTATCACAAATCAGATTTATGTCCTGTTCCAATCAGATTTATGTCCTGTTCCCCTATTACTTTTCAAAGCTTATTATTAACTTGTTTTACAGAAATTATATTTCCTATATGTATATCTTTGTACAAATATGCCATAAAGATTTTATGTATCACCTAGGCAGTTCAAAAAGTCTTCAATTTGGAAGAAATTACATTTATGTAATGTAAACAGTTTATATATTTTTCTAGTACAAATATTTTGGTTTGATTTGCCTTTTATTTTCTTTTAATTTATACTGATTTTAATGCATAAATTATTCTGCATAATCCAGTTGTTAAGGTTAGTTTTCTTGGTTGTAACAGGCATCTGTCACCCAATTATAATGGCTTTTATATGTCTTGCAGTAAAAATAACAAGTGAAAGTTTGCCTTTCCAATAAAGTGATTAACAGTAGGAGTGACAGAAGCATAGGATCCTTGTATCCTTGAAAATTTATCCTATTGACAGAAAGAAATTAGTATGAAAGCACTTATATAGCTAGTTTGTTGACTAAACCTGACCACCTCTCATCTTCAGGCTCAGCTTTTTGTTCTTTGCAACAACTTCTATATATAAAATAATCTGGGAAACCAAATATTTCAAAAATGTAAGTTCCACATAGTATGTAAATGACCACACTTTCAAGACAACTACGGCTAAGTACACAAAGTTTTTTCTTTTTTTTCTTATGGCTATGATTAGGATATGGTAAAGTGCTAAATGTGCAAGCAATTATGAACTTGGCACAGTAGCACTATTTATTTTAAGCTCTACTTGTGCTGCTTTGGTGGAGGATGTTTACTTAACCAGACTCTATTAAACATGCTGAAGACTTTGTACTCTAAAACATTTTTAATTGATGAAACACAGAAGCAATCAATCAACACAAATGGTAAAGAAAGGCAGACAGGACCAGGCAAACAGAATAAGATCTGTAGGTGTCTCTTTATCTCTTAAAGAAAAAAAAAAAAAAAAAAGAAAAAGTCTATTTGTGCTGCTGAATTAAGTGTTTGTGAAAGGAGAAGACCTGATAGTGGTGGAGACTGAAGTCTTCTATTTATTTACAAGTCAGGCATAGTGGTGGGAACTCTTGCATGGTCTCTTGCCTTTCCTATTCAACCTCTGACCTAATGGACCTGATGAGCTTATCCTCTCTTGTGACAGGAAAAATCCATGCTGAGTATACAACCTGTGAGTCTAACTTACCCAAACAATGCTGAACGGTGATGCTTGTCATGCACCATTTGTAAACATACGAAAGCCATTGCGCTGCCTCACATTCCTGCTCCAGGAAGTAAATTCCATATAACCCTGAGCACCAGAAGACGGGAAGCATTTCTGCAGCTACCTTATTCTCAAACTGCATCTGTTCTGAACTTCCAGATGTTAATTCTAAATCATGTGCTCATAAATGTTTTTTAAATGTAAGTTAAAAAAAAAAATCAGAATACAATTCTGTCAGAGCACAGATGTTCTTTGAAATGGGGTGGATTGGCAGCTATTTCTTGATAAAGACCTTAAAGCTAAAACACTTGCTCAGACTAAACTCATTTCAGTGGGATGGCAGGATATTTTCTTCTCCATAGAAGAAAATGTTTAGACACCTAGCAAGTCCTTCAGGAAGGCAGTTCAAAATGGTGGAACCACTTGTGCATCTCATAACC
>VXBU01015542.1:6354-17172 GCA_013400315.1 Bombycilla garrulus
TGTGGAGGCTGTTGTGGGTCTGTGTGGAGGCGTGAGGGCTGCTGAGGCTGGGGCTGAGTGTGCTGGAAGAGAGGGGTGAGGGGTGCAGGAGCAGGAGGGTCAGGGGTTTCAGGCTCACCTTGTTATGGACAGGAGCAGGAGGAGAAGGCTTGAGGAGAAGTGTGAGGGAGAGAGGCTCTGTGCTGGCTTTTATTGTGATCCTGGAGGGGCGGGACAGCCTTGTCCCATGGCCTTAGGGCACTTTGCAGGCCGCAGTTCTTGGCTGGCCCAGCCTGGTGAGTCATAAGGTGGGTCATGTTTTTCTTCCTGATGTTCTGCAATTCCATATCCTGCTCTTGTGGCTGTGTCCATTTGGCCTTGGCGGCATCTTTAATAATTTTGTATTTGGGAGCATTTAATTGTTTCATGTGTGTCAGGGAGGAATGAATGAACAACCAAAGCCCCAGAGAATTGCACTGTCATCAGCAAGGTCATTTTGTGGCTCTCGTGTGCTGTGGTTTGTGGGTGCCTTGTGAAGACTGGGACTCTGTTCTGTGCCACTGCATGTCCATCCGTCATTTTGTTGCACCCAGGAATGCTGAGGGAGCTGCTGATGTCCTGGGGAGGTCACTCTGCCATAGCTTGGCAAGGTCCCAATGCCTGGGAGCTGTTCCTGTGGGTGAAAAAGAGCTCTTGGCCTTGGGTCTTGGATGGGATCAATGGAGAGGATATTTAAAATGAGAGGCTGTTCAGGCTGAACTTGTTCCATTGTTATGGTCCATTTTGGTTTTTGAAATTTACCTGACAAACTACTCTGCCATTTACATTGTATTCCTTGATGTTGTTAAGAAATCCAGTAAACAGTCGACAAACTGAACTTGATCCCTTTTTTTCCCAGGCTGTTTGTGACATCAGTTCACTTATTCTGCATTCAAGCCACAAGTTTCATAACTCACAACTTGTAATTGTCAGCATTGTGTTCCTGTAAACAAATAACCAGTCATTACTAATGGACAATCAGTGAGCTCCACTGTCATTCTTTGACAAGGTGGGTGCATGTCTTTGTAGAATTGTGCAATTCCATATCCTGCTCCCGAGGCCCTGTCCATTTGTGGTGAGAACTTTTAATTGTGAGTACGAAGAGGACAAATTTTTCTGTTGATGATTCATGTCCAAGAGGGCTAAAGACATGACCCAAGCTTTGGAGAGGTGGGGTGTCATCGCTGTGGTCACCCCTGGCCCTCGTGTGCCATGGTTTGGGGGTGCTATCTGAAAAATTACCCTCAATTTCTCTCAGTTCAGATCTGGGCTTTGCCCCTGGGCCGAGGAGGAGGTGTTGCACCTTCTGTTGCCTTCCATCCCTCTGTGCATTTATCCCAGCTGGCAAAGCCTGACATCAAACCTCACCGTTCAGTTTGGACATGCTCAGTGGGTGCTTGGGTGATACCCTAAGGTTTTGATGTTTTGGGTCTTTGCCTGAGCTGAGTGAAAAGGGATGAGGCCACTTGTGATTGTCTGAATGACCACCTGGAGGTTGACCAGGGTTCTTGGAGGTGAGCATTGCATGATCCTCAACAACTCAGGCAAGTCTGGGTTGTGTCAGTGCCCAGAGTGGTGACTTGAGAAGGGTCTGAAGGGCTGGGCACAGAGGCTTGTGGTCAGTGTCCCAAAGTCCAGATGGCAGCGAGTCCGCAGTGCTGTAGCCCAGGAGTTGGATCCTTTTGGCCAACACTGAAAACCTGACAGATTCTGGACATCTGCTGGACTTCAGTTGGCAGCTGCCAACTGCTTCTTCTTGGGAGGAGTCATGCTAGGTAAGAAGAATTATCTGGGTGTCACTTGAAAAAAATTGTTTTCCTCCCTGAAAAAGCCTTTGTGGTTCTGAGTTTGAAGGAATGGGGCAGGAGGTGGTTGGAAACCAAAACACAGAAAATTTCTCAAAACCATGGGCCTACAGGGCAAAACTTAGAAGAGAACACAGGATTTGATTTTAGACCTTGGAAAAGGACTCCAANAAATTAGGTTAAAAAAACATAAATAATCTTTGTGGTGGTGTTTTTTGGTTAATAAATCCTTAAAAGGCTTTGTAGCTAGAGGTCTTGTGACCTCTGACCTCTGGCAATGAAGACTGTGAAGACAAACTCTACATTCCTAAGACTGTAAAAAGAAAAAAAGTAATAAATTAAGCTTTATCGCATCCATCATGGGTCCCTCTCTCACTCTGAATCCCGATAGGAGGTGTCCCTGTATCATTGCGGGAAAAGGCACCACCAGTCTCCAGATCAGGACTGGGGAGAAGGGTTGTGCTGAGGCAGGTGGAGGTGACTCTGTGTCTTCTGAGCACTGGTGAGGTCACATGTGAGGGGTTCTGCTCAGCTTGGCTTCCCCAGTGTGAAAATGAAGTCAATTTAGGGAATCACGACTATTTCAGAAGATTGCAAAGGGACTGGTGAATTGTTCCTGGATGAGAAACTGAGAGAGCTGTGACTCCCAGGGGACAAGGCTGGACAGGAGGGTGCCATCAGTGTGGGCAAATCCCTGATGGCAGAGAAGGAAGGTGAGGGACCCCAGCTGTTCTCAGCAGTGCACATGTGCAGAAAAGAGGGCAATAGGAGAGGGAAAACAGATGGAATGCAATTGCTAAAGAAGGCAGGAATCCTCCATAGTGAGGAGGAATTGTTGGAGTGCCTATCCTGGTGAAAAAACACTGAACTGTCCGTGGTTCTGGAAATTCTGCTCTTGTTTGAGCAGGGGAGTCAAAGCAATTGCACTCCAGATTTCCCACCCAAGCAGATGATTTTGTGACTCTTTTTGCTGGGTGGATTCCAGAGTCCTGGTGGGGAAGAGAGTTTGCCAAGTGTGTGCTGACACCGATTGACTTTACCAGAGCTGTACCCAGGAGAGCACGGACGTATGCAAGGCTTTGGTGCATCAGGTGATGGGTTTGTGTCATGTTCTGGAAGGTGTACCCTCCTGTGCCTCCTATGCCGGACATTTTTATTAGCTGTTTTCATGTATTTGTAAAGGAAGATGAAGTTGCATACACCCCAATGACCTGCTGAGGTGTGGAATGTGTGTGGTAAGGATGTGAGACCACTGGAATTAAAAAAGAACAGGAGGCATCTCAGTCTTTAATGCAGGAAAACTTTATTGAGGCACAAAAAATGAAGAGATAGGAGAAAAAGAAGGGATGCCGTGTGAGGAGCAAGTAGTCTGACTACCAGCTGAGGTGCTTGGCTTGCAGGAGCTGTTGCCAGATTCCTGAGCTGGGGGTATCGGGGTGCTGAGGGTGCTCAGCAGATGTAGCCACCCCTTCTTCCATAGCAGCCCAGGCCTCCCAGCCCATAGCCAAATCCACGGCCATAGCCAAGGCCGTAGCCAAAGCCACCAAATCCACCAGAGATGGGCTGTCCCTGCACACTGAGTTCAGTGCCCACGGCAGCCGAGGAGGTGGATCCGACGGCGGTGTTCTGGGGGAAGGAGGTCATGATGGGTCCTGGCAGGGTGACCAGCACAGGAGAAGGCTGGATAACAACACGAGAATCCTGGCATTGCAGGGCACAGGGCTCGTTGCAGCTGTTGGCCAGCGGGGTGGGTCCGCAGGGACGGCAGATGCTGTTGCAGGCCATGGGTGTGGTGTGGAGGGTCCCTGGAAGAGAGGGGAGTGAGGCAGGTCAGGGGTGTGTGGGTGCTCGGGGTGGTGATGCAGGAGGGTGAGGGAGTGTGGAGGCTGTTGTGGGTCTGAGGGGAGGCGTGAGGGCTGCTGAGTCTGGGGCTGAGTGTGCTGGAAGAGAGGGGTGAGGGGAGGGGAGCAGGAGGTTCAGGGGTTTGAGACTCACCTTGTTGTCTGGACAGGAAGAGGAGTCAGGAGAAGTGTGTGAGGGAGAGAGGCTCTGTGCTGGCTTTTATTGTGATCCTGGAGGGGCGGGACCGCCTTGTCCCATGGCCTTGGGGCAATTTTTTAGGCTGCAGTTCTTGGCTGGCCCAGCCTTGTGAGTCATGAGGTGAGGAGTGTCTTCCTTCATTGAATTCTGCAATTCCATGTACTTCCCTTAAGGCTGTGTCCATCTGACCTTGGCAGAACATCTTATTTGTGAGAATTGGTGACCATTATCTTCTTTTTTATGGCGTGTGTCAGGACATGTAGAAGACTCAGCTGAATCTTTGGAGAATTGGGGTGTTGCCACTGAGGTCATACCATGGCATATTGACTACATCTCTCATTTGCATTCTTGTTTTCTTCCTGAAACAACTTCCATTTTTTTCGCCTTGTCCTTGTTTTGAGGATACCCCAGTGCTGTCAGTGTCACCATGTTCCTTACAATGCTCTCAGTCAACCATGTCCATGTTTTTGTTCCTCCAGTGAGCCCTGCTAGTGCTGGGCACCAGGGCAGTGTTGAGATCCAAGAAGCAGGGAAATCACTGGACATTAGACCTCTAAGCCAGAACTTAGAATTAAACACTGGGTTTGATTTAAGGCTCTGGGAGAACCTTCCAAGCTTAGGTGCTGGAAGCAAGAATTTGGACTTGTAGTCAAAATAGAGACATGTTAAGCTAGAAAGAGAGAATATAAGTGGTTACAAAGGTAACAAGAAGTCTATAGAATACATTTGTGTGGCAGAATATGATTGGTTAGAAAAAGTCACGTTATTGCTAGATGAAATTTCTTATTATTGGTCTAATCATGTAAACATCCAAGTTGTCAGTATCTTTTTGGCTAGTAAGTCTTTAAAGGACAATGGAAGCTAGAGTCCTGTGACTTCTAGCCATGCTTTCAACACCTGTAAAAGACCTCATGGTTTTTGCTCCACGTAGATGATTAAATAAACTGCACTTTTAAGCATCTCAAAGTCCCGTCTTTCAACAAGGTAATGTCAAAAGATTTCCTTTTGGAATGGGGAAGGTGGGCCAAGAAGCCTACAGGACAGTCCGCTGCCTCAGCCTTCCTAAAGCTCAGTCATGGGGGTTTCAAGGTGGATTAATCAGTGAATGGTGAACTGTGCTCCTCATATGTTTTGTTCTCCTTGACCTTCACCATTTTTCCTTTCTATGGGTCAGTCGCAGTCCAGCACTGTGACCCCCCAGTGTGACCTTGCTGGTCCCAGCTGAGACCAGCACTACGGATGAACCAACTCAAGATTTTGAGGAGCATGGGAGGCCTCCCTAAATCACAGGGATCACTTTCCTACCTCCAGCAGTGTGGCAAATATCAGGGGCTTTGAAGTAAGAGCAAGAGACAGGATTTTTCTTCTTTCAGTTTGATTTATTATTTAAAAAAGGACCAGTCTCATTAGCTCAGGAATATTGGTGAACATAGGCAACCATTAGAGGAAAATCCCCCAAAATGTCTCTCCATGCAAGGACAGATATCACCTTTTTGACTAATAGGAAACTCACACATACATTATTTTGATTTTCTGACCTATGGCCTTAACTCTATTCTACTGCAATGTGGCAAACTTCTAACCAATGTCTATAATCTGTATGTCTTCACATATTTGTTATTAACCCTTAACTTACCTACTAAACCACACCTTTACTTATATTTTTTATACCTTCTACTTTCTTACTTAACATGATTTCTTACTTATGTAAAACACACTTTATTCTTAACTATGAAACTACAAGCTTGTATCTTCTTCCAGGAAACCTAACTCTACCCACGGTCTCAAGTTAAACCCATTTAGCCCTGTGAGAGTTTCTACTCTTTGATACTCTACACAGTGGGAAAAGCTACGAATACAGATGGGCTCTGAATGTTGGCGACATGGTGGGGATGGAGAGAACATCATGGGAAGGACAGTTCCTCACAAGCAGTACTCCTGCAAAGCTGGACAATCCTGACAGAACTGTGATGATTCAAAACCCCACTTCACAATGCACCCGAAAACCGGGAGACACCAGTGCCGTGGGGTGACCTCACTGATGACACCCCATCTCTCCAAGGCTTTGGACACGTCTTCAGCCCACCATGACACANCTACACAGTGGGAAAAGCTACGAATACAGATGGGCTCTGAATGTTGGCGACATGGTGGGGATGGAGAGAACATCATGGGAAGGACAGTTCCTCACAAGCAGTACTCCTGCAAAGCTGGACAATCCTGACAGAACTGTGATGATTCAAAACCCCACTTCACAATGCACCCGAAAACCGGGAGACACCAGTGCCGTGGGGTGACCTCACTGATGACACCCCATCTCTCCAAGGCTTTGGACACGTCTTCAGCCCACCATGACACATGCCATTGATGCCTGAAGTTTTAGCTCTTAAGTTTTTTTTTTTGATTCTGTGCTGTTTCAGAGGATGGTTCTATAGAAGGATTTCTTATTGACTAGGGACATGGACTGCCCCTGGAAAGCTTGGAAAATCCAGTTTTGGCCTAGCTTTTGCCTCACAGAGGCCTGCAAAGGCCTACAAGTGCCTGTAACCTTGAAATAACCTTGAAATAACTGTGAAATAACCTTGAAAGGACAGAGCCATGAAAGCAGAAGTAGCCTGACCCCTCTTTTACCTGTCTGTAATTTATGCCAATAGTAGAATAGTTTAGAAACAAGTTGAAAAACTGCAGTGAATTACGTAGACTATTCTTCAACCAAGAGCGTAAACTATTTTATCATATATAAGAAATGAACTTGAAAAATAAAGCGGAATATGCCATGAAACTGCATCAGTGAAAGTGTTGTATTTCCAGCCTAGCTCTCCGATTTTGGGACCCTGCTTCATAGTTCTGGGCTTCATATTGAGAGTTAGTAAGGTGTTTTCACAGAGAAGGGAGACAAAAAATTCCTTTCTAGCTTGTGACCAAGGACAAATTTTAGGCCCAAGAGTGTCAACAATGGTGAAGGTAGAGAGGGAACAAGGAGGATGGAGCTTCAAACCCAAAGCTGTGTTTGAACAATTGACTCCAATATGCGGATGGACCAGAACCTAGAAAGGTGTGAGGTCTCATGACCGGGCATCCATTTTTGTGACCATTTGTATATTNTGAGAGTTAGTAAGGTATTTTCACAGAGAAGGAAGACAAAAAATTCCTTTCTAGCTTGGGACCAAGGACAAATTTTAGGCCCAAGAGTGTAAACAACGGTGAAGGTAGAGAGGGAACAAGGAGGATGGAGCTTCAAACCCAAAGCTGTGTTTGAACAATTGACTCCAATATGCGGATGGACCAGAACCTAGAAAGGTGTGAGGTCTCATGACCGGGCATCCATTTTTGTGACCATTTGTATATTTAACTCGGGTGTAGCCCCGGCAGAGTTCCAGCACTGCCCAAGCTGTATCCTTTCAATAAAATACCCTTTTATCCTTTTATTCTACCTAATCTGTGTTTCCAGGTCAGCTTACCCAGGCATCACCACCAACACTTGCCCTTAACCTCTAAGACACTTAAAATCTGCTGCCAAGGTCAGATGGATGTGGCCTCAAAAGGAGGACATGGAGCTGCAGAATTCCACACCATGACAGAGAAGGGAAGAGGACTACTCTGACCAACCATTAGTAAGTACTGGTCTTTGCTAGCAGGAACAGATTATTAAGATCAAAAGGATATGAGATACGAAACCTTATGGCTTGAATGTGGGATAAAGGCAGGGACATCAGGGATGAGGTTGGGAAAAAATGTATCAAGCTGGGTTGGGTCTTCAATTAATGTATTTCTAATGAGGTCAAGGAATACACTTTAAATGACAGAGAACAATGTCGNTGAAAACCCCAAATGGACCACGACCCCAGAACAAGTTCAACCAGCCCAGCCTCTGCTTATCCAGATGCTCTCCCTTGATCCAATTCAAGACACAACACCATGAGCTTTCATCTATAGGAAAAATCTTACGCACTACAACATTTCCAAGTTATTGCACAATGACCTCCCTGGGACATCAGCAGCTCCCTCAGCATTCCTGGGTGCAACACAATGACTGATGGACATCCAGAGGCACAGAACAGAGTCCCAGTCTTCANTTTTGACTAATAGGAAACTCACACATACATTATTTTGATTTTCTGACCTATGGCCTTAACTCTATTCTACTGCAATGTGGCAAACTTCTAACCAATGTCTATAATCTGTATGTCTTCACATATTTGTTATTAACCCTTAACTTACCTACTAAACCACACCTTTACTTATATTTTTTATACCTTCTACTTTCTTACTTAACATGACTTCTTACTTACGTAAAACACACTTTATTCTTAACTATGAAACTACAAGCTTGTATCTTCTTCCAGGAAACCTAACTCTACCCACGGTCTCAAGATAAACCCATTTAGCCCTGTGAGAGTTTCTACTCTTTGATACTCTACACAGTGGGAAAAGCTACGAATACAGATGGGCTCTGAATGTTGGCGACATGGTGGGGATGGAGAGAACATCACGGGAAGGGCAGTTCCTCACAAGCAGTGCTCCTGCAAAGCTGGACAATCCTGACAGAGCTGTGATGATTCAAAACCCCACTTCACAATGCACCCGAAAACCGGGAGACACCAGTGCCATGGGGTGACCTCACTGATGACACCCCATCTCTCCAAGGCTTTGGACACGTCTTCAGCCCACCATGACACATGCCATTGATGCCTGAAGTTTTAGCTCTTAAGTTTTTTTTTTTGATTCTGTGCTGTTTCAGAGGATGGTTCTATAGAAGGATTTCTTATTGACTAGGGACATGGACTGCCCCTGGAAAGCTTGGAAAATCCAGTTTTGGCCTAGCTTTTGCCTCACAGAGGCCTGCAAAGGCCTACAAGTGCCTGTAACCTTGAAATAACCTTGAAATAACCTTGAAATAACCTTGAAATAACTGTGAAATAACCTTGAAAGGATGGAGCCATGAAAGCAGAAGTAGCCTGATCCCTCTTTTACCTGTCTGTAATTTATGCCAATAGTAGAATAGTTTAGAAACAAGTTGAAAAACTGCAGTGAATTACGTAGACTATTCTTCAACCAAGAACGTAAACTATTTTATCATATATAAGAAATGAACTTGAAAAATAAAGCGGAATATGCCATGAAACTGCATCAGTGAAAGTGTTGTATTTCCAGCCTAGCTCTCCGATTTTGGGACCCTGCTTCATAGTTCTGGGCTTCATATTGAGAGTTAGTAAGGTGTTTTCACAGAGAAGGGAGACAAAAAATTCCTTTCTAGCTTGTGACCAAGGACAAATTTTAGGCCCAAGAGTGTCAACAATGGTGAAGGTAGAGAGGGAACAAGGAGGATGGAGCTTCAAACCCAAAGCTGTGTTTGAACAATTGACTCCAATATGCGGATGGACCAGAACCTAGAAAGGTGTGAGGTCTCATGACCGGGCATCCATTTTTGTGACCATTTGTATATTTAACTCGGGTGTAGCCCCGGCAGAGTTCCAGCACTGCCCAAGCTGTATCCTTTCAATAAAATACCCTTTTATCCTTTTATTCTACCTAATCTGTGTTTCCAGGTCAGCTTACCCAGGCATCACCACCAACACATGCCCTTAACCTCTAAGACACTTAAAATCTGCTGCCAAGGTCAGATGGATGTGGCCTCAAAAGGAGGACATGGAGCTGCAGAATTCCACACCATGACAGAGAAGGGAAGAGGACTACTCTGACCAACCATTAGTAAGTACTGGTCTTTGCTAGCAGGAACAGATTATTAAGATCAAAAGGATATGAGATACGAAACCTTATGGCTTGAATGTGGGATAAAGGCAGGGACATCAGGGATGAGGTTGGGAAAAAATGTATCAAGCTGGGTTGGGTCTTCAATTAATGTATTTCTAATGAGGTCAAGGAATACACTTTAAATGACAGAGAACAATGTCGTGGTAAAGATGAGAAACCCAAATGGACCACGACACCAGAACAAGTTCAACCAGACCAGCCTCTGCTTATCCAGATGCTCTCCCTTGATCCAATTCAAGACACAACACCATGAGCTTTCATCTATAGGAAAAATCTTACGCACTACAACATTTCCAAGTTATTGCACAATGACCTCCCTGGGACATCAGCAGCTCCCTCAGCATTCCTGGGTGCAACACAATGACTGATGGACATCCAGAGGCACAGAACAGAGTCCCAGTCTTCAAAAGGCACCCACAAACCACAGCACACGAGAGCCACAAAATGATCTCACTGATGGTATCGCAACTCAGTTGGGCTCTGGTTGTTTATTCACCCCTCCCCAGACACACATCAAACAATCAAATCCTCCCAGATACCAGCTCTCACTGTAAACCTGCCACCAAGGTCAGAGAGACAGAGCCTCAAAGGCAGGTCATGACACTGCAGAATTGTGAGAAGGAAAACACTCTCCACAGCTCATGACTCACCAGGCTGGGCCAGCCAAGTGCTGCTGCTTGCAAAATGCCCCAAGGCGATGGGACAAGGCTGTCCCGCCCCTCTATGAGCACAATAAAAGCCAGCCCAGAGCCGCTCTCCCTCACACACCTCCTCAAGCCTTCTCCTCCTGCTGAAAACAAGGTGAGTCTCAAACCCCTGAAACTCCTTGCTCCAGCTCCCCTGGCCCTAACCCTAACCCCTCTCTTCCAGCACATTAAGCCCCAGCCTCAGCAGCCCTCACGCCTCCACACAAACCCGCAACAGCCTCCACACTCCCTCACCCTCCTCCATCACCACCCCGAGCACCCACACACCCCTGACCTGCCTCACTCCCCTCTCTTCCAGGGACCCTCCACACCACACCCATGGCCTGCAACAGCATCTGCCGTCCCTGCGGACCCACCCCGCTGGCCAACAGCTGCAACGAGCCCTGTGCCCTGCAATGCCAGGACTCCCACGTCATCATCAACCCTTCCCCTGTGCTGGTCACCCTGCCAGGACCCATCATGACCTCCCACCC